>CAUYQU010053484.1:0-25000 GCA_963574635.1 Cheracebus regulus
TATTAAAAACCTCTTTTATGCCAATAATTGTGCTTAACAATGGAGACAGGAAGGAATAGGGGATGAAAATAACAAATAAGTAGCCAACCAATATTTTATTCAAACCTGTGAAATGCTATGCAATTGCTGGGGCGTGACTCACTTCCAATTATGCAGTCACTTCCAAAACAGGTATAATGTGATACTGAGAAAAATGTATGTTCTGTGGATTTGTGGGAGGAGAGTTCTGTAAATATTTGTTGAGTCTAGTTGTTCCAGGTCTGAGTTCAAGTCCTGGATATCCTTGTTAATTTTCTATCTCGTTGATCTATGTAATATTGAAATGCTGCATCCTCCCACTCTGCCCAAGATAGACATGGTAACTGGGTCACAGCCCACTGATGGCCATTCTGGAAACTTCTAGAATCTTGGTTTTTATCTTAAATGAAATAGGAGAGGAGGAATTCACACTTAGGCATTTCCAGGCTTAACAAGCAGTGCATGCCTCCTCATTCGTGGCAGCTCTCTCTGTGTGAGCAGGGGCCTTTCATTTCCTCGCATCCCTCTCCTCATGCTGCCTGGCTCCCCTTCCGGCTGCCCTTCCCTCTTCAGCTCACACCGTGGCTTCCCAGTGACACCCCTGTCCTGCTCTCACTTCCCAGGCCAAGCTCACTCTTCCTGAAGCATCTGCCACCATCCCAGTCTCCCTGCCCGGCTTCTGTGCAGGTTTCTGAGGGCGGCTGTTCCCAGTGAGGTCCTTCTCTAGGACAGAAACCTGCTTGTCTGCGAAGGATGCCACCCCTCAGGTCCTCTGTTGGGGTTCTTGGAGTGCTAGTCCATGAATGGCGACTCCTCAGAGCCCAACAGGGGCCCAAGGACAGTGCCCTGGCCAGGGCCTGCAGGCTGCAGGAGGCTGGGCCCCAGGGCTCTGTGATACTCTTTCCCACTTCTGGGTTCTGCTTCTCCTTAAGCCTTGGCCTCCTTCTTTCCTGGGGCATATAGGTCCTTTCCGTGGGCAGTCTGCTGGCTTAGGTGGGTCAGGTCTTCATCCTTCGGAACAAAATGCTCCTGCTTTCATTTGGAAGAACAGGCAGGGCCTCGGCTGGCGGGCTCAGGCCCTGCATGCATTTCTTGTGGCTGCAGTAGCAGATTACAACAACCTGGTGGCTTACGGCAACAGAAATGTGCGCTCTCTGAGGCCAGGAGGCTGAGGTCAAGGTGACGCTGGGGCTGCTGGAGGCTCTGGGTTACAACCTGGTGGCTTAGGACAACAGAAGGGTACTCTCCCAGCTCTGGAGGCCAGGAGGCTGAGGCCAAGGTGCTGTGGGCTCCCTGAAGACTCAGGGTGGGGGAGCCTTCCCTGCCTCTTCCAGCTTCTGGGGGCTGCTGGTGTCCCTGGCTTGTGGCCGAATCCTCCCATCTCTGCTTCCACGTGTCACACCGCCTTTTCCTCCATTGTGTGCCACCGAATCTCCTCTCTCACAAGGGCACTGTGATTGCATTCAGGGTTCACCCACAAAAGCCGGCAAAACTCTCCACGTAGAGATCAGTAGCTTAGCCACGTCTGCAGAGTCCACCAAATAATCCACATTCCCAGGTTAGGGGTTCCGGCCTCATGTCTTCAGGGGCCACTATCAGTTTACCACAGGATTGGCAGCCTCCCTGGGGCCACAGCCCCCAGAGTAGAGATCTTTGCGGGGGTCTGTGGAGAAGGGGGCAGGACTCCTTCCGAAAGGGAGCGCAGGGCCCTGGCCCCGGCACTGCTGCAGCTCTGTGGAGGACTGTGGGCCGGGGCAGCCCGTCTCGCTGTCTCATGAGTGCCGACGGGATGGTGGCATGCAATTCCCAGAGAATCCTGCACATGTTTTCTCACTCAACCTCATCAGCAACACCAAGGGTTACCACGGGTAGCATTGCTATCTCCACTTTCTGATGAGGAGCCAATCTCAGGGGTCAGGGGCCTGCTCCAAGTTGTATGGCAGCCTTGACTCCCTGCTCCTAGGAGGCAGGATGGACAGGCATCCCTGGTGGACACCTGCTTGTTGGGAGGCCACCAGGCAGGACTGGGGGTGGGGTTCCTGCCGGGGCTCTGAGGGAGGGCTGGGCAGGGGGAGGGGCCGCTGGGGATGAAGTCTCCATGCTTCCTGGGGAGGCTGGTGGTGGTGCCACTGTGCCTCATTCTCCGGGATGGCCCCTCCCAGAGGGTCCTTGTGGTGCCTCTGTCTGACCAGAAGCTTCTCTGCACGCCCTCACCCCTCTGTCCTGGAAGCCGAGCTGACTTCTGCTGTTCACGCTTTATTAGCATATTAATCAGAATAGGCAGGCTGGGGTGAAATCCAGTAGACAGGGCAAACCAGGTGTCTGGACGCTGGGGAGCACATCCTGCCCTTCCAGAGGGCCTGGGGTTCCAGGCGGCTTCCTTCCAAGTCTTGACTGTCCCGGGGCTGGAGATCACCTTGAAGATTCTCATTAGCACTCAGAGAAAGGCAGATTTCATAGATGGTTTCTGGCTGGGGAGGACATGTAGGATGCACCTTCTGTCTTCCTTCCATCCTCCAGGCCTGGGATGTGGTCTCAGCCCAGCTGAAGTGATGGCTGCGGTCTGCTGTGTACCGGGAGAGAAGAATGGGACGGGTGGGTGCCCACTGTGCCCCACCAGCCCGGATGCTGCCTCACCTTGGATGTAATGATAGAGCAGGTGTCATGAGCTGATCTGGGCTAGGTGCTTATTGATTATTCTGGTCTCTTCTAATTATTCTGATACTGATTCTGCCCCAGCATCACCGGCAGGGTGTGGCAGATCCAGGCAATGCCAGCTTTATGGACATGTGACCTGGACAGCAGCACAGGTCCCAGATGCAGAAGGATCCTGGCACTTGATTTAATGCTCTGTCTTGCCATCTTGAAATCTGCGATAATTTTGAAAAAGGAGGCTTGCATTTCCATTTTGTACTGGGATCTGCAAAGTATGTAGCTGGTCCTGAAGCTAATATACTTTTGGGGTGCCTGTGCTCAGGGGCCTACACAATGAGCACCCTGTACCTTTAGCTCCCTCAGTTTCCCAGTCCAGCTCTGGGCCCTGGAATTGCATCAGCCCTGCTCTCAGGGGCGGGGGTGCAGGAGACACGCATTTCTCCCTAGGAGCAGGTCTTGGGGTACCCAGGCTTCTGGGGGACAGGAGGAGAAGAGAGCAGCACGGCTCTGTCATCACTCCATGGACCTACAGTCTTCCGCTTCAGCCGGGCCTTGAGATTCCAGCCCTGGGGACGCACCCTCCTCCCTCAGCCTCTGCCATCATCTGGCCTCCTGTGGCCAGAGTCCCGTATCGCACTCTCCCTGGAGGCTGGGGGTTCCCACTCTAAAGCCAGCTCTGCTGTGGGGCCTTTCTCATGCTCTCAGGCGGCCTGTGGGAGAGCGAGAGGCCCAGCTTATCAGTGTTCTTTGCAGCCGACCCCAGCCCACCCTCCACTTTCTTGGTGGCCATGGAACCTGTCTCCCAAGCCTGCTTTGCCTCCTACACTGATGGGTGCTCAGCCTTCCCAGATGAGGGACATAGGCACTTATTTCTCTGTCCTGTGATGTGAGCCACCAGTGTCACCCATCCTGAGACAGAAATGACTCATTACTCTCAAAGCCCCTGGCATTGTGGATTATCTGGTTGTCATCTTGCTTTTGTTGCTGTGAACTCTGACGGTTGGGGGCTGTGGCTCCCATCTGTGTCAGGTGTCAGGGAAGCCTGCTGGGCACTGTGCTGTGCACACCCTGACCGTCAGCATGCAGGGCGCCCTGAGGCACTGGTTGTACTGGGGAGCAGGATGCCACAGCCACCGTGCCACAGCATCAGAGGCCACTGTGTGGCTCACACAGGGGTATGGGGAAGTGCAGTCATCTCAGCAGGAGGAGCCTTGCTTCTCATTTTCAAGAAAGGAGCACCTGCTTTTGCAAAAACAGAGGCAGAAGTCCAAACACAGAGGAAGGAGCTGCCGGCTGTGCATGCAACTTGATTGATTCTGAAAGGAAAGCACACCACTGTGTTCCTATTATGAATAATGGTAATTGAGACATGACATTCATGAAATTTCAGAAAAGGATCCAAGTAGCTGTAAGGTGTTGGTCAGCTGGAGACACTGTAGACACTCCCAGCAGGGTCTAGGTTGCCACCTCAGGAAAGCTGCTCTGGGCGCCAGGGTGGGCCCCAGGAGGTGGCCTGGTGGACGTCTGCCTGACATGTGAAAATATAACCACAGGAACAAAGGGTATTAGCTTGTTTTCATTCTCAAAATTGATATTTTATCTCCAAGTTTGCTTTATTGTTGTTGAATGAAAATACTTAGGGATGTAAATTCAATAAAGTTTATTTTTTCTGACACGGAGGCACAGGCCTCTTATTTTTTCCCTCACATTGTGCTTTAAAACAGATTTCACTTGAAATAAGTGAAGGAAAGGCTGTACTGGACTGCAGGCCTTCTCAGAGCCTTTAAAATGTGAATGTACTTTGGGAATTGCCAATAGGTTAGAACACTGAGTAATGTTTCCTAGGCAGAATTCTTCCTTTGGTGTGTACCTATGAATAACACATATCTGGGTAGAGAAGAGTGGAGCCTGACAGGGCATGGAAGCAAGTTTGAGTGAATTCCTTCCCCAGGCAGTTTAGGAATCCAGGATTTGCTCGAGGGTAGTTGGGGAACCAGACTCTGCTTCTCCCCACTGTTGCCGCAAAGGCAACTCAGTGCTCAGATGTCTCCGCAGGGAACTTGGGGTTGTAAAGCTTTCCCTGTCAGTCTGATCTCCTGGGCTCGATCACACAGTTACTATTACACAGGGCGTGAGCTGCTGCACACCCTGAGGGAATGGAAGGAGTTCTGCAGAGACCCATCTCGCCTCTCCAGACCTTGTATTTAGTGTGAAGCTGCTCCTGCTAGTCACATGCAGAGGGCTTCTCCGCAGTTTTTCATGAATGAGGAGTTACTCACGCCCCTCGTGTCCTTCTGGGAATGGGCTCTGGTCCTTGTTCCAGGCAGGGTCTATGACACCCTCCATCCTGCAGTCTCGGGGGTTACACTCATAACCATGTAGGAGCTGCTTGCTTCTGCCTCTCTCTGCCCAAGGATATATTGAAATAAAAACAAAGCCTGGTGAATCTCGTCCTCTGGAGGTCAGGCAACTTCTGATTTGGGCCCAACATAGGGAAAATTGACATGCTGGGACAAGAAGTTCAGATACTAGAGAGAAACATGACCATCCTGTGGGAGAGGGAGGAAGAGATGATTAATTCCTACCAAACTCCTAGAGCTCTGAAAACAAACCTAGACTGAGTCAACACAGATTATTCACCACACAGAGATAACTGGAGTAAACTAATCAGCTTACCAACCAACCTACCTACCAACCTACCACCTAACCAACCATTCTACCAACCAACTAACCTACTAACCAACCAACCTACCAACAATCCACCAACCAACAAACCAACCTACCAACCAACCAACCTACCAACCAACTAGCCAGCCTACCAGCCAACCAACCAAATTACCAGCCAACCAACCAACCAACCAACCCACCAATCTACTAACCAACAAACCATGCAATCAACCTACCAAATACCAACCAATTTACCAGTCAACCAACCAACTATCCAACCTACTAGCTAACCTACCAACTTACCAATCAACCAACCTACCAACCAACAAACCTATCAACCAACCAACCAACCTACCAACCAACCAACTAACCTACCCACCAGTCTACAAGCCAACAAACCAACCAACCAACCTACCAACCAACTACCAACTAACCAGCAAACCGATAAACTAACCAACCAACCTACCAACAAACCAATCTACTAACCTACTAACCAATCTACCAACCAATGACCAAGCTACCAACTATCAACCAACCAACCAACCAACCAACCAACCTACCCACCAATCTACTAACCAACAAACCATGCAATCAACCTACCAAATACCAACCAATTTACCAACCAATCTACCAGTCAACCAACCAACTTACCTACCACCTTACCAATCAACCAACTTACCAACCCACAAACCTATCAACCAACCAACCTACCCACCAGTCTACCAGCCAACAAACCAACCAACCAACCTACCAACCAACTACCAACTAACTAACCAGCAAACCAATAAACTAATCAACCAACCTACCAACAAACCAACCAGTCTACTAACCTACCAACCAATCTACTAACCTACTAACCAATCTACCAACCAATGACCAAGCTACCAACTATCAACCAACCAACCAACCAACCTACCAACCAACCAGTCAACAAACAAACCTACCAACCAACTGAAAAAATGAAGCACCCTCCTGGAGTTAGCAATCTTCTATTTTTTTTTTTTTCACAAGAAGTTTAGGGTACAGTTTTTCTCATCCTGATAGTGTTGACTGACCAAACAAATACAATTTTGGAGCAAATTCCTATAAACGTGTAGCCCCTTTGCCTGTCTGTATTTCCTAGGGATGATACTTTACATAAAACACTTTAATGACTCAGATTTCTGAATCCTGACATTCTGAGTTTAACTGGTGCTCCATCTTAGTGTGCCGTGGGATTTCAGACATTCGTGAAACTTAATGTAGTTCATAAAAGTCAATTTAAGTTGAAAGTCAGGTTTTATCTTATGAGACACATTTTGGTGAGATTCCATGTCTAATGCCTTGGCAATTGAAAACTATTTTCTCCTGATCTGGGATGAGATCTGTTTTCATGTCTCTGCACAGTTGCTCAGAGGCTTTGGCAATGAGAATTTTTGCAAATGTGAGGTGACCCTCCTTTTCCCATTATCCCAATGTCCTCTAATTTGCGAAGTTTTTGACTCCCTCAGGCAGCAACTAAGCAATGTGGGTACTTATCTCATTATCGCTTTCCTCCTCTGGGCTGGATGTGTTGGATGGTTTGTTGTTTCTTGTGCTGGCCTCTGAAGCTTAATTTTCTGTCGCAGAGGACTACTTACCGGCAGATTTTAGATCCCCACGAATCTTGTAATTCATTGAAATTCAAAATTCTTTCCTTCTCTATTCACCATAACTTCTCAGAAGAAATTGAAAATGGGCAGAGGAGTTGTTCTGTGGAAGCTTTAAGCTTTTTTTCCGCTAATGAAATGTGTTACTTTTGTGATGATTTCAGTTTCAGGGTGTTCAATTTCTTGTCAAATGTGATAAACAATGGAATGAATAGGTTTTATATTAGCCTTTCATCACTCAATGAACTATTTCACTCTTTCATAGCCTCTCTTATGACCTCCTGGTGTTTCATTTTGCTGAAATGTGACAGCAGGAGAGCCTTTCTGTGACTGATCTGTACAATATAACAGCATTGCAGAGACCTGCTTGCTTCTAAATTATTCACTGGGCTCTGTCAGGTACAGTTTCCTTGCTTCCTGGGCGCTTTCCTTAATTGCTATTTTAACTTCGATGGCCTGATTTCCAAGTTTATCACAAGCTCAGTATTACTCTCCCTAATCGGCCTCTCATTCTCCGTTACCGGCGAGCTGTCTGATAAATGTCACCTCTATTCTTTCCTCTCCTCTTAAGCTGCCATCTTGCTGTGTTCCAGTGTTCATTTTCAGATTTATTTGGCATTACTACTTTAGATATTTTTAGTTGTATTTTTAAAACCAAATTATTTGACTTGTTTATCATATCTGCATCTTAAATTATTCACATCAACTTAAAAATATCTGAAACATTTTTATATCTAAAAATAACCTTAGCAAGATTTTTCTGGTCTGCTTTATGAGTCTGTGAGTATAGTGATTTCTTCCAATGTTGGTGAAAGCCTGTGGTTAATTCCCCGGAAAAGCTGAGTGTGTGTGGGCAGGCCTGGAACTTAGGAACAAGGGCTAATCTGTGGGAAGACGGACTTGGCTCCATTCTGACACAATTGCTGAGAATATTTAACAAACACAATTCAATATTCTCATCATTTGTATCCTCTTCTCTACACCATGTCTCTTCTTATTAGGGGACTTTTAAATACATATTTTTTGACACTTTGATATCTCCTCCCTCTCCTGGAAATTGGTGTTGACATTTTTCTATGAAGACATGAACTTTGATGCTCCTTATATAAAACTCAGCTGAACTCTTCAGAAAATGTATTCATTTTCTTTTGACTTGTAGGATGGAAACACAGAGGTAAATTTATCAATTTCTCCATAAAAAGTAGAAATTTGGGAGATTTCAGAGAAGGCAGGATCTGAAGCTCTGTAATGGATTCCTTTGCTGGAGCTCCATGAGGAAGTGACTTGTCATTTGCTGGTTTTAGCATTTGGAGTGGCTTCCTACACAAGTTTGTGCCGGGCTAGTGAGGGAGTTTTGCAGGTGGCCTAACAGTGCCACAGATTCTGATGGTTTGCCTTAGAGAAATGCTTCTTGCAGAGTTTCAACAGGGGTGTTTAAGGAGAAGTCACATGAGTGCAGAGGCTGTTTAAAAATAAAAATTGCCATTAGTGTGTCAAAAGTAATTAAATGCTTTGTTCTGAAGCTTTAACAGTGATTCTTTGGGCTTTTAGGCAAATCTTTTTCTCTAATACTCTGTCCTAATAGAAAACTTTGTTAGAAAAAGCATTCTCTTAAATTTGGCTCCTTCAGGATGAGAGTTTGCCTGGCTTCCCAGACTCTTCTAGGGGTGCAGGTTGGAGGTCTGGACAGGAAGGAGAACAGACGAAAGATTACTCCCAGCGGCTGGCAGCACCCAAACCGCATTCTTCACGTTCGTTTTAGAAGAGGTGACTGTCACCCTGCAACCCTCTATTGTGGGTTAAATTTGTGTTCCCTCAAAAGATAGGTGGAAGTCCTGGCCTCCGGGACCGGTGAGTGTGACCTTATTTGGAAACAGGATCTTGTAGATGTAATTAACATGTAAATTAATGTGAGGTCATATGGGAGTAGGGAGGACCCTTAATCTAAGATGATTCATGTCCTTATGAGAAGAGACCAAGACAGAGAGGAGAAGGCCACCTGGAGGCACAAACACAGAGGGAAGAGGGAGCACGGAGGCACAGGTTGGAGTGACGCGGCCACAGGCCAACGAGTGCCGGCTGGTGCCACCAGACGCTGAGAGGTAAGGGAGGAGCCTCCATTCAATGCCTTCAAAAGTTGCGTGGCTCTGCAGAAATCTTGATTTCAGACTTTTAGCCTCTGAACTGTGAAAGAATAGATTCTGTTGTTTATAATCACCCAGCCTGTAGGCATCTGTACATGGGAATCCTCCCCAGTCTTTTAAAAGGCAACCTGGGGTGGGAGCAGACACCTGTCAGGCGACAGGGCTGGCTCTGGCTGCCTCCCTTCAGGTTGGAGGGTGGGTTCCTGTCGCCCTCATGAGAGACCTTTATCCTTCCTGTGTGCCTGCCGCTTCCCTGGCTGGCTGTGCACTGAGTGCAGGGGAGATCTCTCTCCCCACACAGATGTCTGAAGTCAGTGGACGCTGATGAGGCTGGGAGCCCCACTCCTGAGTTATCTCTGTGGCACCCTGATGGTGCACAAGGCCAACCAGCACCGGGCAGTCACCAGAGCTGTGCTGTGGCAGATAAGCTCCAAGCCTTTCAGCCACCTGCAGAGAGGGCTGCCAGGACAGGGATGCTGGTGGCTGGGCCGGTGGCTGACCTCCAGGTGGCAGGTGGCAGCTGGACTCAACGCCTCACCTGCCTTCCCTGTTCCTGATTCAGAAGAGCTGCAGCCCTGGCAGGCACTCCTCAACAGGGCCTCCCAGGCGGTGTGCACGGGGAAAACACCATAATACCTATGGCTACTTATTTTTAATCTTGAGAAATGGCACAATCCTTTTTTGTACATTCATAAGATACATTTTATCAGCCGGAGTTCTGGCAGGAAAGAGGAGGCACCCGTGGCATTCGGATGATCCCAGGGGTGCTGCATAGAGGATGTGCTGAGCTGAGCGTCGCCTTCAGGTGCATTTTCCACTCATCCCCCGACCATGCCTATGGGAGCTACGTCTCGGCCCCGCCTCCTTTATTCCCTATCCCCGTCTCACTTCTGGAGCTTCCCACTGGGACAATGGGACTGTCTGGGATGGGGGCTGATTTGCTCCACCTGAAGCTGCTGCTCTTCCCCAGAGGTCCAAGGGCGGTGACTGCCCCAGACTAGCCCCAAGTCATTGGGACATTCCTGTGGCTCACCTTTAGAGATAGCACGTTGGTCAAACTGGTATTGAATTATTCTAGTTGTGTATGCCACCTGCTTCATGTTGGGACCCTGCTGCAAAGGAATCCTTTCTTTATAAGATATGTCAGGTTGCAGGGAAACCGTGGGCCTAGGCAGCAGCACTCCAGGGCTCTGCAGAGAGGAGCTGGGGTCAGACGGAGAACTCACCGGGCCAAGGCATCCCCACAGGCGGAACTGGAAGTAAGCATCCTGGCTTCATAGTCTTTCCTTGATTATGTGCCAGAGCGCCCCATCGGCTATGCCCTGTAGAAGCCAGAAGGCAAAGTGGCTATTGATATGGTCCGTGCTGAACAGACACTGAACCACAGAGAAGAGCTGGGGAACACAGGCCTGAAGGGGTTTGCTAGTGAGATCCATACGTTATTTATCAATTTGGTCATTTATATTTATAATTAATAAATAAGTATACCTACATTAGAAGGGTATGCTCATTTACTTTTTAACCGACGAGAGCAAAATATCAAACCATTTTGGGAATCACTAACTTGAAAGAAGACATTTAAAACTTAGATCTTTCGGTTTAGTTGACCCTTTTTAGCCATTGATAATTGCTAATTGGGTGCAGGCATTTGAGGTGTTAGCATCTAGAGATGGACTGCTTGAACCCACTGGGGATGGTATGGGGGCAGTGAGCCCCAGGAGATGCCAGGCCATCAGTGGGAGACCCAGAGGTTCTGTTAGCAGCGTC
Source organism: Cheracebus regulus (assembly GCA_963574635.1). Classification (NCBI taxonomy): domain Eukaryota; kingdom Metazoa; phylum Chordata; class Mammalia; order Primates; family Pitheciidae; genus Cheracebus; species Cheracebus regulus. Next base: position 10,880 of record CAUYQU010053484.1, read on the forward strand.
GCCACTGAAGAGAGGACATTTACTCTAGAAGGGGAACCACTAGCGTCATCCTGGTGGGAGAGATTGGTGGCTTGGACCAAGGGGAAGCAATGTTGGTAGTCAGATACGTTTCCATTATCGGTTGAGTATGAAGGTGAAACCTACAGGGTTTGCTTATAGAGTGAAGTGAGCTGTGAGTGCAAGAAAGAAGTCAGGAGTGCCACTGAAGCTTTGACCTGAACAACGGAAAGAATGGGGCTACCGGGGGTGAGAAGAAGGCCACAGGAGGAGCTGGCTGGGGGGAAGGCTGAAGCTCAGTTTTGGGCATGTCAGGACAAGTTGGATGTGCTCAGGATGCTATGGCTGCAACAAAGTTCCCTTCACCATGTTCCTGCCACGGGCTCTGCTGCTCTTTCCATCGAGAAGTGGAGTCTAACTCCCCAACCCTTGAGTCTGGCTGGCCTTGCACACAAAAGGTTTTGGCCAGTAAAATGCAGGAGTAATGTTGTGTGGCTTCTGAGCTTCAGTCTCAAGAGACTTTGCAGCTCCTGCTCTCACTGTCTTGAGAAACTGCCCTTAAGACCACTATGAAGAAGCCTGGTCTACCCATGGGAGGGACAGAGGCTGTGAGAAGCAGAGTCAGACTCTCCTGAGTCCCCCAGATCCATCAGCCAACAGCCAAGACGAATAGCACGTCACAGCCAATAGCATGACATGTGACTGACGCCATCTTACATTATCTAACCTCAGTTGAGCTTCTGGGTGATGGTCTCTACATGGATGATCCCAACAGAAGAAATGCTCAGCTGAGTCTGGCTCAAATCACTGACTCACATAGCATCATAGCAAATTGGCTTTTTACTTCATTAAGATTTGTCATGGGTTATAAACAGCAGTACATAGCCAATAAAGGTGTCAACTTGACAGGCAGTGCAGATGGTTTTAAAATGTACACTTTATTATTATTCTGGTATGGTGAAGCCAAGAGGTGAGAAGATGCCTGCCATTGGGAAGACAGTTTGTTACTCACACTTCCCAAGGGAAGGAGGGGTCTCGCCAGGCTGCAGGACATCTTATGGGAAGCACCTAGGGCTGGTCCAGAGGCAGAGGGAGTGAGGGGAAGATGGACGCAGGGACCTTTACCATGGCTTCCATGGGAAGGAATGGGTAGGGCAGGGTGAGCTGGCTTAGGATTGGCCAGGGTGAATAATTTCAGTGGGCCCTGGTGCACAGGGACTTCCCAGGTTGTCTGGTACCTGCCCTGGGTTGAGTAGGGGAGATGAGAGTGGCCCTGGGAGTGAGAGCCTGACGGAGGAGGTGGTTGAGGTGTGGACTCTGGAGGGGTTGTTTGTGTATGACAGCCTGATGGTGGAGGTGGTTGGGATGTGGACTCTGTAGGGGTTGTTTTCGTATGACAGCCTGATGGAGGAAGTGGTTGGGGTGTGGACTCTGGAGGGGTTGTTTTCGTATGACAGCCTGATGGAGGAGATGGTTGCGGTGTGGACTCTGGAGGGGTTGTTTTCGTATGAGAGCCTGATGGAGGAGATGGCTGTGGTGTGGGCTCTGGAGGGGTTGTTTTCATATGACAGCCTGATGGAGGAGGTGGTTGGGGTGTGGACTCTGGAAGGGTTGTTTTCGCATGAGAGCCTGATGGAAGAGGTGGTTGGGGTGTAGACTCTGAAGGGGTTGTTTTCATATGAGAGCCTGATGGAGAAGGTGGTTGTGTTGTGGACTCTGGAGTGGCTATTTCTGTAGGAAAGATGTGTCCCCAGTAGTTAGTAAATTACTGTCTCTAGGACTTCGCTAGCGCAGATTCCATTGGCTCTGTGGGTCTGGAGTTCCAGGGAAAGTCCCGGCTGGAGCTATGAGTGGGAGCTGTCAGAGCCTGGGGGGGACCACGTAGTGAGTGGAGCTGGCGGGGAGAGTGTTCTGCAGCACAGCCCTGTGGACCTGCAGCCTAGGCTCATGGAGGGGAGGAGGACCTAGCAAGACAGGTTCAAGAAGCAGCCAGAAATGGAGGAGGGACCCGGGAGGGAGGGGTGTCCTGGAGCCAAAGGAGAAGGCATTTCAGGGAGGATGGCACAGTGCCCTGTGCGGAGGGCTCTGCAGAGGTTCTGGAGAGGAGGATGGGGAAGTGGGCACGGGTGAGGCCCTGCGGGGCAGCGCGAGCCAAGTCCTAAGCCAGGAGCTCACAGGGGACCCGCCCGCCGACCTGCACAGCGGTGCCCTCCTCCCTGCAGCCCTCCATACCCCTGTACCTGCCCTCCTCCTCCCCGCGGCCCTCCACCCCCCTGCGCCTGCCCTCCTCCGCCCCGCAGCCCTCCACACCCCTGGACCTGCCCTCCTCCCTGCAGCCCTCCACACCCCTGCGCCTGCACCTCCTCCCTGCAGCCCTCCACACCCCTGCGCCTGCACCTCCTCCCTGCAGCCCTCCACACCCCTGTGCCTGCTTCATTTTCTGTCCTTCACATGCACCACTACCTCACGTGCCGCCTCTGCAACTTGACGTTGTCCATTCCCGTGTCGCAGGCAGGATCCCCGAGAACATGGAGTCTATCTCTTGTGTGTAACCGGCACTGGAGAGCCTAGAGCAGCACGTGACAGCCAGAACTCCCAGCATGGTGTGAGAAATGAATGAATAAAAGGGAGCTTGTGCGTCACCAGACCTGCATACTTCTCAGGCACAGGGGGCCATGGCAGCTCTGGGTGCAGGCTGAGCACCAGGACCAAGCCCAGCATTCCTGCTCAGAGCAGCTTCCACTGCACTTCCGGCCGCTGCTTCTCCTGTCATCAGTCAAATTCAGTCTCAGGTTGTGATTATGTTTTCTCTGTGCCTGGCATATAGCGAGCACTTAATAGTCATTCCACGACTAGATAAGTAAAAAGTAAATGCATAAACACCACATTTAGAAAGCCTTCTATTTTGTGTTAATTGCTAATCCGAAGTGGTATTTGTTATGTCTACTCCACTAAAAAAACCTCAAATGTCCACTAATGGGTGCACTTAGGTCAGTTTCATCCAGAAAAGTGAGCTACATGAGGGAAAGCTTTTAGCTAACACCTCACAAGACAGTAAAAATTAGTTTTTGCCATCGTTTGCAGTTTAATTATGCCGTATTTCTTTGGCAAGAAACGCGTTAGTCTGGGACAATTTGACGTTTATAAATGTGTTCCCTGTCGATTGTGGAACAGTGCTGTCAGACACCCGTCCTGATGCTCCGTGATCCGTCTTCAGCAGGTCGGGGCCAGGCTCCCAGTAATGCAGGCTGAAACTGACATCCAGAAATGGGATGGATGGCAAATTCAAGAGAGGACCCGAAGCCGGCAGCTCCTGGGAGTCTGGAGGAGATTACCTTTGCCAGTGGTTGATACATTTGAAGCCAAGGGCAATTTGTGACCATTGGCAAGCAAGACTTCCCAGAAACGCTGAGGTTGTTTTCATAGTGACTGGCCAGCTCTCTTTGCGGGAGGCTGGTTCCAAGCCCATCCATGTGGCCAGGCTTGTAGAAGCCAGGACAGGCGAGGTGATGCTGAGGTGACAAATGGCCTTGGATTCTCGGTGGGTGAAAACAGCAAAGCCATCTGTGTTTACTGTTCATGTTTTTGTGTCATGTGGGCCAGCAGGGGGGTTTTTTCCTCTGTTGTCACTCAAGGAATCAGGATGACCAAGGCTCCATTGTTTTTGGATGTTGTAGTCTCAACACGAGAGTTCAGGCTTTGCCATGATGCAGGGAGAGAACGTGGGGAATCCCACAGCAGTTCAGTTCTAACCGATTCTGTCCAGCATGTGCACATGTCATATACCGTGGCAGGCGCACACTGATAGCATCTGCTCTCCTCCCTGTAGGTGTGAAGAGATCCTGGGGCTTGCTCTGTCCTCAGTGTTGCAGTGGTCCCGGGCACTTGGGGTGGGCACGGGGTCTTCGCTGAACTTTGCAGCCTTGTATAGCAGACCAAATGGATCAGAACCTCTGAGGAGGAGACCCCACATCTGGAGTGAGTGTGAAGAGCTCCCCAGGTGATTCTAATGTGGAGCCAGGTGGAGAGCCATTGGCCCAGCGGAAGCAGGAGTGACAGGTCCCCATTCCTCTCCACTCCCCGTGGTGTCTGGAGCTTGCTGATGCCGGTGCCAATGCTGGTGCACTCAGGGTCTCTGAGGACATTGGTTTGCCCTTTGTTACAGTAGGAGGTCAGACAGACATGAGCACGGCAGGAGATGTCAGGTGACCATCAGGTGATGGCCATGTGGTTGTTAATTGTCTCTCTAAAATAATAGGTCACAGCCAGTGCCAGGGAAAGGCCGTCTCCCAATAGATAGAAACACCTGAAACAGGTGATCAGCAGTTTCCCGATAAGCTCTCAGGAGGTGGGTGAGTGAGCTCAAGCATGCACATGGAGAGGCAGAATGGCGGAGCTTAACTGACATGTGACCTTCTGAGGACATTCCACTGGTAAGGAAAGACCGCCTCAGATGAGCATGTGCACAATTCTAGTGACACACTGCGCACGCTCCCTCCCAAGGCTAGCAGGCCACTGTGCGTGTGGACAGCTCACCCTAGAGGAGGAATCGAGGGAAAAGGGCCACAAGATGCCAGAAGTAGGCCAGCATAGAAAACCCCAAGTCCACGGTCAAACAGGGCACTTGTCCTTCAAGATGACCGCCTAGCCTTCTTCCAAGTGTATTTTACTTTCTTTTCGTTCCTGCCCTAAAGCTTCTTAAATACACTTTCACTCCTGCTTTAAAGTTTGCTTCTCTTCTTTGGCCGTATGCCCCTCAGTGGAATTCTTCTGAGGACAAGATTTGTTGCTGCAGACCCATATGGCTCTGCCATTGGTAACTCGGCTACCTGTCATCAATAATACCTTGTCTCATGGCAGGGGGCTTCACTGCATTCAGGAGGGCTTAGCAGATGCCCCATGGTGGCCTGGACAGAGCACATTTTTCAGGCTTTCCCAGAGAGGTGTCTCTGGGGCTGGTGGTGCCACCCTGGGCCCCCTGAGAGGGGCAGGGCATTTGCAGTGTGCAAGTGCCCTTCAGTCCCCTTCAAGATCCCATGCAAGGCCAGCCTCTGACTTTCCTCTTTAACAGTGTAAGCCCTGAATCCAAACCATTGAGTCCTAATCAGTGATCCAGCAATGGATACCCCTGGCCACCACAGGTTCAGATACGTTTCAGGGAGAGCCTGAGGACCAAAGAAAGGAGGCTCCTTACAGACTTGCACTGCTTGGGGAGCTCTAGTTTCCTCATAAGGGGTGATCTGGTTGCCTTGCTGAGACAAAGCTTTATTTATTTATTTATTTATTTATTGAGATGGAGTTTCGCTCTTATTGCCCAGGCTGGATTGCAATGGTGTGATCTCTGCTCACTGCAACCTCCGCCCCCTGAGTTCAAGCATTTCTCCTGCTTGAGCCTCCCAGGGAGCTGAGAATATAGGCATGCACCACCATGCCTGGCTAATTTTTTTGTGTTTTGAGTAGAGATGGGGTTTCTCCATGTTGGTCTGTTGTATTTTTAGCGAGATAAGAAGATCAGCACCAAGACAAAAGTATGACGAATTGCAGGGTCTTTATTGCTGGCGACCATGGAGGACTCATGTCTCTCCAACCTGTGGCCCCAAGTTGAGGGAGACCTGGGCTTTTATGCTAAACAACACTTTTGGGGGGCTGGGGATTTTCTGGGGAGGGTGGGGGCTGGGGATCTTTGCAAGCAGGCAGTTTGTACAGAAGCCAAGGTCAGCAGTTAGAGACAGTGAAAACTCCTAATATCAGTAAGCAAGCAGTTTGTTCAGAAGCCAAGGCCAGCAGCTAGAGACAAGGGGTTTTCTTCTCAGGGTCCGTGTGACCATGAGTGGCGAGTTCTTGAATTCCATTGAAATGAGGCTGGTGTCTGCACCTGGCGTTGGCCTGATTAATCATAATGCCTTATCATGTAGCCTGTGAGCCCGCACGTAGCCTGTGAGCCTGAGAAGCCATTACATTTTATCCTGGCTGAAGTCATTTTCCTTGCCACATCACAGGTCAGGCTGGTCTCGAACTGCTGATCTCAGGTGATCTGCATGTCTTGGCCTCCCAGAGTGCTGGGATTACAGTCATAAGCCACCGTGCCCAGCCAAAGCTTTATTTTTTTAAAAAGCAAGTTGAGAATGGGTAGAAGTGTGGCCTTCCATTTGGAGGGGTGGTAGGGTGTGGGGTGCAATTACAAGGGCCCAGTTCTATATGGAGGCTCTTTGGTCTCCAGTCATCTCAGGCTCCTGTTCGGATCTCCCCAGGACTGGGAGGACAGCGGGTCAAGCCCAGATGCTCCAGCCGAAGCCCAGGCCCACCACTGAGGGCTTCAGGTCCTGGCTTGCAGGGAGCCAGACATGTCTCCTTTGACTTAGGCCTTGAAGAACGGTTGTTCTAAAGGACAAAAGGAGCAAAAGCAAAAACAAAACTCCTAGGAGAGCAAATGAGAAGGTTTTACAAAACCTTCCTGAAACACGAACAGGGGAGGTCGGATTCCCCCAGGAACTAATTAAAGCTTCCTGCTTAAGTGCAAAGTAGCTGGTTTCTGAAGATCTTCCCCTGCGCTTGGCCTGGGGCCTGCCAACCAGCCCCTTCTAAATGGCTTTGTCTTTCCTTCTTGACTAATTGCTATTTAAGCTAAGTGTTGTCAGATAAATGGTTTCTTATTCAAATAACCAAATATCTTCCGGGCTTGAGAGAACTGCTCACCTTGGGCTGGGAGCAGGCTTCCCATTAGTTTTCCCATCCCTGCTTGGGCAATTTAGCAACTTCTGGCTGAGAGACACCAGATTAATTAAAGAGGTGATGCTAATGCAGCGAGGGGCTGAGCGCTGGAAATCAGGCTTTAATTGAAAAATGAAATGCATCTTCCTAACATCAGAGGTTAGATTTGGAATGCTGATGTTTCATTAGCATAGCGTTTGGTGTTTATGACTAATAAAACATGCAATGGCGTGGGAGCCTTGGAGAATCAGAGGAAACCTCCAGTGGATCTCATCTCCATAGTGAGGCCGTTGATGGCGGCCTCCTCCCAGCCAGTCTGTGCTGTGCAGCCCTTGGGTGCAGAGGAAATGTGGCATAGGTCCCGCTCTTGGAATGCAGGCAACACATGCCAGCATGGGTCAATTAAAGCGCATCCCTTTATGGGCATCATAAAAATTTGGGCCCTTCTGCCAACTGAAAAGACCCCCTCTTGTCCAAGAGAACCCCAGAGAAACTTGAAAATCTGAGTTCTTGGCATGAGGGGAAGGGAGGTGGGAAAAGCCTCATTATACCCGCTTCTTTTTGTAGTCTAGGCATGATGGACCAGCATAAATGTTAAAATAGACATTATAAGGCTGAAAAAACACACTCTTTGTGACAATAAGATATCAAATTACTAACAGGATCCAAGGCCGTGCCAGGCTGGGTTACGTGACATACCCCTGTGGGTCACTGTGCCCCAGTGTTTTGGTTAAGAGACTTCCTTATCTTAACTGAAAACAATCCTTTCTGCAGACTCCAAATTTTTAGACAAAGCTTTAGTCCTTTAACCAGTGATATGGTGTGGCTGTGCCCCACCCAAATCTCAGCTTGGATTGTATCTCCCAGAATTCCCACTTATTGTGGGAGGGACCAAGGAGGAGGTAATTGAATCATGGGGGCCGGTTTTTCCCATGCTATTCTCGTGATAGTGAATAAGTCTCACAAGACCTGAGGGTTTATCAGGGTTTCGGCTTTTGCTTCTTCCTCATGTTTCTCTTGCCACTGCCATGTTAGAAGGGCCATTCACCTCTCGCCATGATTCTGAGGGCTCCCCTGCCGTGTGGAACTGTAAAGACCAATTTAACCTCTTTCTGTTCCCAATTTCAGGTATGTCTTTAGCAGCAGCATGGAAATGAACTAACACAACCCATTGCAGATTAAAGAATCTCTGAATCCACCTCTAACTTGGGTTATCCCACCATTTGGGGCTGAACCAATGTATACCTTCTATGTATTTGAAACAGGAGAGTTCCTTTATTCGCCTTGTAGGACATGTGACAGGGGTGGGCTTGCTCTTTCAGTGGCTCCCACTGCTCAGATCTCCAGGGGGAGCATGTAGACAGGCAGGTGCAGAGGTCACGGGGAGCACTTTTGGGCTCCAGTCTCACAGACTTGTCTAGGGGTAGGTGTCTGTGACTCCTGAAGCCCAGGTGGGTGGGTGTTACAGTATGCTCTTTTGTCCTCTGCAGATGGCTTGTGCTAATCAGCTTAATAGACTTTCTGCTTTATCATGAGGACAGGGTCCAATGTGACAGCTGTTAGAAACAAGAGCTTGGAGTTGCAAGGAAAATGAGCACTCAAACAAAGGATTTCTCAGCAAGGCAAATTTACTTCTGCAGAAGGATGCTGCTTGCACTTCTGGCCACTGTGAGAGCACACCGAACAAAGGAGGGAAGGAGTTTTTATCCCTAACACAGTCAGTCGCTGCTTCTGTGCCTTGTCTCTATTGGCTAAAATTTGTCCGCACAATTTAAGCTGATCCCAATTGGCTATTTCAAATAGAGCAGGGGTGTGGGTTACAGCAGCAGGAACGGGAGTTTCCATGGGGAGGGCAGTTTACAGAACAAGTCCATGTACAAGGCATGTCAGGGCATGTCTGGGCATGCCTGGGCATGGCAAAGATGGGAAGGGTAGTTTTGGCAGGAAGAACAGTTACAGAGGTGGTAGCCAAGGGTGAAGGGGACTCTTTCCAAATAAGGAACAGATGCGGGCCACAGATTAAGGCTGGTGGGAGAGATTGTTTTATGAAGTGGGTAACTAGGAGCAGTGGGTGGGGAAGGTACAAGGAAGTTGACCTAAAGAACAAAGAACGAGGAAGTTAAAAGTAAAACCTTTGAGGAGGAACTTACTGCATCTAACACAGCCTTCTGTATCTTGTGTCCTTGCCCAGTATACTGGAAGAATTGGATCACATGTGGGCTTGAAGGATGAGTGCAAGGTTTTATTGAATGGTGGAGGTGGCTGTCAGTGGGATGGATGGAGTGGGAAGGTGGTCTTCTCCTGGACTCGGGCCACCCAGTGGCTGGACTCTTCTCTGACCACCCCAGTCTGAACTCCCCTTGGCATCCAGATGTCCTTCCTCTTCTCTCTTTCTTTGCTGTGTTGTTCCGTCATCGCTGGTCTGCTGGTTCTGACATTCAGCTGCTTGTGTGTGTGCCCAGTAAGGTCTCGGGTTTTTATGAGTGCAGGATGGGGGGTGGGTTTGGTGGGCCAGAAGCCAACTTTTTGGGCATGAAAGCAGAAATGCCTGTCATCACTTAGGGCTGTGGGTCTTCAGCCTTGAGGGTGGGGCCTTTGCTGGGGGGCTGTTCTCTTCTACCCAGTATTTCCCTTTCTCCTGTCTGTGTCATATTGATTTACATCTTTGCCTGAAACTTCTGCCTCCCTAAAATGTATGAAACCTAAAATTATAAAATGTATAATCTGACTGCCTTGGGTGCACTTTCTCAGGACCTCTTGAGGCTGTGTCCCCTGGGCCATGGTCACTCATGTTGTCTTAGAATAAACCTCTATAAAATATCTTAGTTTGGTTTTTTGGTTAAAGGCATGTGCTCAAAGCTTACTGAGGGAGGGTTAACGTCACTTGCTGCCACTGGCCCTGGGCTGCAGGGAAGAATGCACAGGCTAGTTAATATTTGATCCAATTGGAATTGGAAGGGACTTTAGAGGACGTTTGTTCCACACTCCTCCTTTTCAGATGAGTAAATCAAGCCTCAGAGAGGAACAGGAACTAGCCCAGAGTCAGTGGTCAGTGGCAAGGGCTGGAGCCCAGGACTTCCTAGACGATGCCTTCTCCTCTCCTGGGTTCTTCATCTTCCAGTATTCTATGCTGTGTCAGGTTCAGCTCATGGCGGTGGTCAGGCCGACATTATTCACACAAACAATCAGCTGATCATGGAGGTCATGGAGGCCGCATACCTTGGTACAGGACAATGCCTCTTTCCAGATGTGTTTCCACTGAGGCTGTTCAGGTTGAAGGAGAAGGAAGCCTCCCTTGGCTGCTCTGTGTCCTGGTCTGCAGTGGCCTTCCTTTCCCTGTGCACTGAGCAGGCGAGGGGCCCTGAGACACCAAGATGGGTCATGGTAGGGGCAGTGGAAAAGGTGGTGAGCAGGGAGGGTGGATACAGGTGTGCAGTGGCTGAGCATCAGGGCATAGGGGTCTGCAGATGCTGAGTCTGAGCCTCTGCCATGACAAGGAATGTTCTTGTTACCACACCAAACCGGGGTCTGCTAGCCTGGCGCAGGAAAGCCAAACATCCACACCAAGGTGCGCAGTGAGAGAAAGGAGGGCTTTTATCTGCAGGCACCAAGTAAGGAGAATCAGGCAGCTCATGCTTAAGACCCAACTCCCTGATGGCTTACAAGCAAGGGTTTTTAATGGCAGGGGAAAATTTCAGGAAAACAGACATTACAGGCAAATTTGTAAGTCAATACATGGAGATTATACATTGGTTTGGCCCAAAAAGGTGAGGGATATCTTTCTTCTTCTTTTTTTTTTCTTTTCTTCTCTCTTTTTTCTTTTCTTTTCTTCTCTCTTTTTTTTTTGTCTTTGGCAGAGTCTGGCTCTGTCATCCAGGTGGGAGTACAGTGGCACGATCTCAACTCACTGCAACTTCCATCTCCAGGGTTCAAGGGATCCCTCCCACATCAGCCTCCTGAGTAGCTGGGACTACAGGAATGCACCCCTAGGCCTGACTAACTTTTTTCATTTTGTTTTTTTGGTAGAGAAGGGTTTTCACCCTGTTGTCCAGGCTGGTCTTAAACTCCTGACTCAAGTCATCTGCCCAAGGTGGGATATCTTAAAGCGGGGTCTTATAGGTCATAGGTGGCTTCAAAGATTCCCTGATTTGTAACTGGTAAGGAAGCAAAGCTTTGTCTAAAACTTGGGGTCAGCACAAAAGGACATTAAGGTCTGGCCTGTAGGAATGACTGTCTCCAGGCCCCTCAGGGAGAAATTAAGAACAAAGAACTGCAATCAGTGTCCAGTCCCCAGTTCTTCCTTATCCAAGATCCACATGTCTGTGGCATTTTTAATTCAGTATGCATCCCGGTTTCTGAAAAACAACTTAGGGACGTATGTGCTACCTTTAGTTTCTAAAGAGAACCACACATGACGTGGCTCCAGCTTCCTTGGCTGTTGTTTTAAGCTACTCTCATCTTCCTGCACATCTCTGTTGATATACTTCTCAGGGCTAGCTACGTGCCTGGAATTTCCCTTGAAGGAACTCAAGATTTTCCTTTATTGTCATGCTTGGAGGGGCCAGTGGGCCCTGAGAGGGGTCCCTGCTCTGTCTCATTATGTGGGACCTGGAGTCCATCCCATTAACTAGACAGTTGCCCCAGTCTCAGGTTCATGAAACCAGTCAGGAAGATTCTGGACTTTGGCCCCTTCGTTTGCTGTTGACTCGGAAGAACATCACCGTGTCAGAATGATGCCCACACTTGGCGTCCTGAGCTGCTTTTCTCAGTACTGATGGAACTTCGCCCACTGCTATCTCTGGGGTTGCTGTGAAGCTGCAGTGTGGGAGAGAAATGCTAATTCCTAGTCCTAATCACTCCGTTCTCATTGGGTCATTTGCAAATGAATATATCGTTGTCTCCTCCGTACTGCTGGCAGCAACACAGACAGGAAGCACAATTCACAATTGCGTTAGGGATGGTTCTGCGGCCGCTGGTTTTGGTTAATGGGGTAAGTTATGATGTTCACTCTCAAATATCAGCATCATCCAAAATGAGTACATTGAAAGCAATTAGTGTAGATTATGGATTTGAAATGAAGAAGGAAATATATTAGTATGTCTAATTACTATGTTAATTAGACATTGGTGCCATAATATTTCATACCTAAATGCTAATGTTGATGAAGCTGTAATTATTATTATTATCATTTTTTGGAGTGTAAAATGAATCCCTGTTATTCTGCTCCATGGTAAATAACAGTCATTTGCCCAGTCCTTGGGGAGTTCTATGTGTACAGTTGCCCACTGCCTGCCTTCCAGGTACTGAATGATCTAGAAAGCACCTAGGCAGACAAACGTGGTTAACAGAAAACCAGTATAATATGCTAGCAGCCCCAGGACACCATGTCAGATCCTGCCTATACATGCATGGTGTGAGCTTAAGAATTTCAAGGAATTTGCTGGTCTTTTAATGCCTTGTACATTAAATGTCTTAAATTGCATTTTGATTTCTGTAGCTTTCCAAGGCCAAGTCTGTTCCAGAGCATTGGGAATGTGTCAGCAGGGGCTTCCTGGGAACCCCGGGTACAGAGGAGCGGTGATCATGCTTAAGTTAGACACTGAAGTCTTAGCTGTGCCCTTGGGTTAGAGTGAACAGGTAGTGTGGCCCCAGATTTGCCCAGAACTTTCTTGATTTTAGAATGGACTGTCCTGCATGCTGAGAGCCTACCCTCACCTTAACACTGAAGGTCACAGGCCCTGGGAACTCTCCCAGACCCAGGGAAGCCATGCCGCACTCTCCCTCTGGGCTCCATGCACAGCCACCTCAAGTGTGACCCAGCCTTGACCTGTGGACTAACGGCCTTGCCAGCCACCCTGGAGGGACATGACGCCAACTCTGTAGCCCGTGCTTCCTGCCTGCAAGTGTCTTTGTGCTCAGCAACAGCCAGAACAACTGGCAAATTCAGGAACTGCGTTTCCTGTACACTTTAATTTTGAACATGTCCTTGGGCCTTACTGGGCGAACTTACCCTTTGTGCTCTAGAAGGCAAAACTCTAGATTTTGCCACATCACTTTTTTGGTGATGTGGCCACAGCTCTGACAGCTGGGAGAAACCACATTCTGCAGAGTGACCTTGAACCCAGGCCCAAGTTCTCGCTTAGGGTGGGAACCTTCGATTGCTTGCCCATGTGTGATACCCACCCCACTTTCCTCTGGGGATGTCATCTCATCATCTCCAAGGATAGACTCTGGTGGGACCTGGGGAATGGTGCCCGAGCTCTCCTCTCCCAGGAAAGAAACAGCCATCAGACACCATTTCCTCTGTGGACTTTGAATCCTGAGCAAAATGACAAAAAGTTAAAAGTGGCTGGAGACGCTTCACCCTGTGGAGGCAGGAACTGCGCAGGCTTTGCAGTTCCCCAGTCTCTCTGGAGCCGCCAGGGTTTTTGTCATTGTGGTCATTCGTGGCTCCTTGACCTTTAGTATGAGTCTGTGAACTTCGTTCATATCCTTGCAACAAATTCCCCAAAAGCACTTGAGTTTTCTGGGTTGATTTACGTAGCTAGCAAACAAAGAAGCCCGATGTAAACTGAAATTAGGACCCAGATTTGGAGTGTGGCAGGCTCAGGTCTCCCGGGTTTTCCATATTTCCTCATTGCAATTGTCAGTGTCTTGTTTTTCCCACCTGGTGACATAGTGAGTTGAAAGCTGTAAGGATTCGGCAACCGGAGAAAGCTCTGAATTTAGTTTTGGCTGATCTCAACCCTGTGGATAGTGGAGATAAGAGATTCTCTCAGCAGGTCGTGGGAGGGCTCTGCGTCTCAGCTCATGTCTTCAGGTGAGCACTGGGGGATTTGGGTTGACCTTGCTTCAAGCTGGCCAGTGCTCCCAGACACAGCCAGCCCTCCTTCTGACATCATATGCTCCCTTCATAGCAGCTGTCTGTCCCCAAACCCAGGCCCCTGTCCCCAGTGAGCACTTGGCCTCAGGGGAGCACCGAAGGTAACTTGGTGAGCAGCGCTGATCTCTGGCACCACGGTCTGCCACGTGGCCAGCCTCGAGCAGGAACGAGCTTCCTTGCTCTCTTGCCAGCTCAGCCAGGTACCAGGTTCAAGTGTTCCTCATGCCCTGAAGGTCTGCTACCCATTGCCTATTTTCAGGCGACAACTGCTGTTTTATAGATATGTAAAAAAAAGGAACTAAAGCTGAATGCAAGCAAGAGGAGAATTTATTGGAAGAACAATGTGGCTAACAAAATAGAGACAGAAAATGAAGCTTGAGAAGGACCAGAAGCTCTAAGAATCAAGGCAGCAGGGTCTCATGTCCTGTAGCTGGGAGAGCAGATGCTATGTCCTCAAGTAAAATTTCAGAGAGAGCACCTGAATGGCCCGGAGTCTCTCACAGCATCAATGCCTGGTCAGGTGGACCGAC
>CAUYQU010053484.1:27500-34752 GCA_963574635.1 Cheracebus regulus
CTCGGGAGGGCAATGATGGATGCCCTGGTGCTTTTGGGGGACATGGAGTCAGTTAGGTGCTTCCCTATGTGGTACAAGACTCCCAGGAAAACTAGTAGCAGAGGGAGGCAGAAAATAGACCCCTCAAGTCGAGGCTCTTCCTCCGGAATTCAGCCCAGCTAGCCATGCAGGAAGTCTGGGCGGCAGGCAGGTGAAGCCAGCCACGAGTGGCACCTGATTCCTCAGGCCTGGCCAGCCCTGGAACCTCATTCCATCTCTGCCCCTTCACTGGCATGGATATACGGCCATCGTGCTGGAAAGCTGGCTGTCAATTTTACGTGTAAATTGGACCCTGCCAAGTGCATTGCTAAAGGTGATTAGAGCTCGCAACTCCTAGTAGATCCATTTCCCAAAATGGAGGCTTCTTTCCTAAGCACACAGTCACCTTCCACTTCTCTTCTGACAGCTCTAGATTCCTATTTATTGAATCTCTTAAAGCAAGACAATCTTTAATACAATTTACAAGAAGTGTAACTAATCAGCCAGTAGTGGAGACAAAAATGAAATAACAAAGAACACCCAGAACTTCCCCAGAACAGTCAGAGGAAGGGGGAAGACAGGACCAAAAACAGGCAGGGAAACAAATAACTAGCAAAATGGTGGATTTAAATACAATCACATTAATAATCGTGTTAAATGCAAGAGTCCTAAGCATCCTAAATATTTTAAAACAATGTGAAAGCAGAGATTATTAAGTTGAATAAAGAAGCAAGACACAGTAATAAACCATGACCAAAAAACCCACTTCGAAGATGAAAACATAGATAGGGTAAAAGAATGAAGACGGAAGACAACATACCACACAGACACCAATTTCCAGTGAGTTGGAGTGGCCGTGTTTATATAAGTCAGAATAGACTTCAGAACAAAGAATGTTACCAGGGATAAAGAGGGATTTTACATCAAGAAGAGAGGTCAACTGATCAAGAGGTAGCATCCTGACTGTGTATGCAACTAATTAAAGTGCTACAAAAATATGTGAAGCAAAAACTGATTGAAACGGAAAAGAAAATAGACAAGTCCACAATTACAGTTGGAGACTATGATAGTCTTCTCTCTGTAATCAATAGAATGAGTAAACAGAAAATCAGTAAAGGTATAGAAGACCTGAACAGCACTAACAGCTCGATTTAGTTGACATTTATAGAACAATTCATCTGACAACAGCAGAATGCACGTTTTTTTCCCCCAAGTACACATAGAACATTGGCCAAGATAAACTGTACTCTTGGCCATAAAATACACTTCAGTACCTCATCATATGTAAAAGAATTTAAATGATATAAACTATATTCGCTGACCACAAAGATATTACATTAGAAATCTGTAATAGAAGATATTTGAAAAATTCACCCAAATTTGGAAACCGAAAGGTAACCTTCTAAATAACCCAGGAGTCAAAGAGGAAGGTACAGGGCATGAGAGATTATTTTCCACTGAATGAAAATGGAGACATGAGACATAACACTTGTGGGATACAACTGAAGGAACACTTGAGAAAAGTTTACAGCATTAAACTTTTCAAATCAAGAAAGATTTCAAATCGGGAACATAAGTTTCTTTTCTTAAGCAATTAGGAAAAGAAGAGCCAATCAATTCTAAAACAACCAGAAAGAAGGAAATAATAAAGACAACAGCAGAAATCAACAAAATTAGAAACAGAAAAATAGGGAAAAATCAATAAAATAAAAAAGCTCAGTCTTTGAAGAGATCAATAAATTTGACAAACCTCTAGCCAGACTGATTCAAAAGAAGGAAAGAGGACAGAAATTATATTAGAAATGAGAGTGGGGACATCATTACAGATATTACAGACACTTAAGAACCAAAAAGGAATATTATGGAACAGTTTATGCCAAGAATTGCAAGACATCTGTCCATAACCTTTGACAGGTTGTTTAACTCTAGGCATCACTTTTATCATCTTCAAATGAGAGGAGTAAGAGTACTGCTCTCAGAGGGTCTGAAGATTAAATAAAATCATGCCAACAGTGGAACATGCATGGGGTAAGTCCCCTGTACATTTTAGCTGATATTTTATCGTCTCATCATCATCACTGACTCCATCCCATGTACAGGAGTGGATGGGAGCTCTGGTAAAGTCCTGGGTTCTTCTGTGACTGTCTCCGAGGCCTCTCCATGGCTCCTGCCAGGTCCCTTGGACTCACCTTGAGATGAGGGCACACAGCAATGAATAACTACTCGGACCCAGTAGTGATGGGGCTGTGAGGGCTGTGGCCAAACGCTCAGGGCAGGCCGGTGAGACGAGGTCGTTAGGGGGCAAGGCCTCCTGGTAAGAAGATATGTGTCCAGTGCTGTGCTAGGCACTCTATGTGCAGGATCTCATTTCATCTTCATAGCAAATCTGCAAAAGCAGGCACTGTTATCACCTTTGCAAGAAAGACCCCAGACTCTAGGAGGTTATAAAATTAATCAAGAGGCTGGACATGGTGGCTCACGGTGTCTTGGGTTAATCCTAGCACTTTGGGAGGCTGAGGCAGGCAGATTGCTTAAGCCCAGGAATTTGAGACTAGCCCTGGCAACATGGAAACCCCATCTGTACAAAAAATACAATAATTAGTTGGGCTTGGCGGCATGTGCCTGTGGTCCCAACTATTTGGGAGTCTGAGGTGGGAGGATTGCTTGAACCCAGGAGGTGGGGGCTGCAGCGTGCCTCGATCACACCACTGCACTCCAGCCTGAGTGACAGCAAGACTTGATGGAAAGCAACACGGCCAGGAGTTCTGGGGCTCTGTTTGGGCACCCTAAGTTTGAGGTGCTCATTAGATCTGTGTGGAAAGAGTAATATCCTATTTTTGTCACTTTAATCAGGTATGGGAGCTGCTACGAGACCCGTTTTGTTTCACGAACGTGAAAAAACATGGTGGCCTTGGTCAGGACGTCTGTGGGCTGTCTGGGGCCCACTGTGTCCTGCAGTGGCAGCGTGCAGCCAGTTCCTGTTTGAATCTCAGCGGTGCACTTTCACAAAGCCTTTTGTAGAATTTCTCCTGAGCAGAGCGGTGCCTTCACCGAGTTTACAAGAGTATCTGCAGTGCCATTTCCTCTATACCTATTGTTTTACATTGAAAGCACTCTATCTGTTTTGCATAATTGTCTGAGGCACACGTAATTAGTTTTGTGTCAAGGTAGGCTTTTATGTAGTGCCTTGAGAATCAGAATTTCAATTTCCAAAGGTTGGTGGTGCATGATAGAAAATGGTTCTTGCCGACCCCATGGTGCCGAAGGCTCCCATTCTCAGTGTCACTCACTTCCTGGCACGGGCACAGCAGCTCAGGGCAGAAACTGCCATCCAGTCCTTGCCAACTCCTCAGGAGCCCACAGGCAGTGATGGGTAGTGATGTGTGCATGACTATTTCCTTGCAACAAAGAATTCCATTTAGCAGATGCTCCCCTCCCTGTACGTCCAAGGCCGGCTTCCAGCAGCTGGGAGGGGGTTGTAAAGACACACAAGGTATGGTCCAAGGAATCGACATCATGTGAGGATGGGCAAGCAGCTTCCCGGTGACTGCAGAGCCGCCGGCCCTGGGAGTGCTGGGAGGGAGGCGAGCATCCTCTGGGTTTGGGGAAGACTTTTCGGGTGCAGAGATTAGCCGAGTTCTAGAGGGTGGGGAAGACACCGTCAGGTTGAAAAGTGGCTTGAGCGAAGATTCTAGAGGTGTGAGACTACATTTTAAAAAATTGCAATGACAGAAACCTAGCAAAATGACTTAAGTTCCAAGGACAACCTGCTGGCCTGTGTCCCTGGTGTGGCTGGATCCAGGAGTTCACGCGGCACAGTGAAGCCTCCGTCCCTGTGTCTTCATGTCATCTGTATTCCCATCTTCACCCGGCTGCTCAGCGCCTTCTCCTTCACTTTCCTGCCACAGGCAAAGACCTGTGAGTTCCACTTTTCTAGCAGTGGCAGCGAAGTCCCAGGGCTGGCTGTCATTGCGCCGGTCTGATAATGCGTCCATTTCTGAACTCATCCCTGGCCAGAGGAACGTGTGTTCTGACTGGACAAACCAGACCTGGGGCCTGCCTGTGGGCCCCCGGATTAGAGGAAGGCAGGTGGGGGCTGGGAAGCAAAATGAATGATGTGTAATGCTGGAGCCACAGTGTGAGCGCAGCAGGGGCTGGATCCACTCATGTCTCACCCACTCAGTGAGCAGCATGTACAAGTTTCCTCTCGCCACTGAAACAAATCATCACAGACGTAGAGGCTTAAAGCAACACGCATTTATTATCTGTCGGTTCCTGAGGTCAGAGATCGAATCGGGTCTCACTGGGCTAAAAGCAAGGGGTCAGGAGGGCTGTGTTCTTTCTGGAGGCTCCAGGGAGCATCTGTTCCCTCGCGTGTTCCAGCTCCCAGAGGCGCTGCTCCCTTGGTCTGTGGCCCCTTCCTTCATCTTCAAAGCAAGAGCCATTGGGCTGAGTCCTTCTCACACCGCCTCTCTCTGCCTCTCTCCTGTCTCCCCACTTTAAAGTCCCCTGTGACTGCATTAGGCCCACCAGGAAGGTCCAGGATAACTGCCATCCGCTGAATAGCAACCTTAATTCTTCTGCAACTCAATGCCTTTTGCCAGGTAAGAGTAACATTCTCGCTGGGCGTGGTGGCTCACACCTGTCATCCCAGCACTTTAGGAGGCAGAGGTGGGCGGATCACCTGAGGTCAGGAGTTCAAGACCAGCCTGGGCAACACGGTGAAAAGTCATCTCCACTAGAAAAGTACAAAAATTAGCTGGGCATGCTGGTGGGCACCTGTAATCTCAGCTACTCGAGAGGCTAAGGCAGGAGAATTCCTTGAACCCAGGTAGTGAAGGGTTCAGTGAGCCGAGATCACACCACTGTACTCCAGTCTGGGCGACACAGCAAGACTCTGTCTCAAAAAAAAAAAAAAGAGTAACATTCTATTCTGTTCACAGGGTAACATAATATTCTATCCACAGGCTCCAAGGATCAGGACATGGATGTCTTTTGCGGGACGCATCATTCTGCAGCTGTACACGGTTCTGCCTGCGTGCCAGGCATTGTTAGCTGCTGGAGATACGAGCACCCATGGCCTCTGAATTCAAGAATTCTCTAGAGAAATAACAGCCAGTTACAAGGTGTTAGGCATGGGGCTGACTGCTCCAAGCACACCTGTCCGGGGTTTCCGTTTGTCTGAGTGTGGAGCAGAGTGATAGAGGTAGTGGGTATTCTTGAAAGATCTTGAATGCCAGGCAGAGGAGGGCAGGCTTCTTCCTGGAGACACTCGGGAGCCGATGGAGATGGATTTTTGTTTTAAGCGAGTAGTTTCCTAATTTAAGTTTTCACAATTTGCTCTAGAGGCAGTATGAAAAGTCAGCCAAAGATGATGGCAAGGTAAGAACCGGCTTAGCCTAAAAAGATGCAGTGTGTGCCACGACGCTCAAGTCACTGATACGGCAGCATGCTGGGTCCCAGGCGGAGCTCAGCCTAGAAGCCGTGTGGATCTGAGGATGACAGCTCAGCTCTGACCCCGCTGACATTTCCTGGAGCCTCTTTCTATAGGCGCTCACATCCCCGCATTGTCTCATTTATGCTCCCACCATCACCGGTGAAATAGATATTACTATACCCTTTACTGTGGCCAGGGGCACTGGTCAAAAGGTCAAGTGACTGTGCTCTGTATATGCAGCTGTGAGTTCCCCCTGCAGAGGATGTTTTGAAGGACCGTGGGTAGAGAGAAGTGCTCACCTCAGTGGGTGGAGGGAGCTGCTCCCCACCAGCTGCTGTCTGTGGTAACCACATTCTTCTCTCTGTTCCTGTGTATTTGATTTTAAAACTTCCACATATAAGATAGATCATGCAGCATTTTTCCGTCTGTGTCTGGCTGACTTCACTTGGCTTAACGTGTCTCCCTCATGCTCAGAGGAATGTGTCTCACTGTGGGTGTCCGGGGTCTGTGAGGCCTTTGTTGAGCGTCTGGCACCAGAGGAGTCCCCCTCTCCTCTGCACCTGCGCACGCAGATTCTTTGTTCCCCTGTGCCAGCCTCATGCCTTTCTCTTCCAGAGCTGAGCTCAGATGTGGCTCAGATTTGACTCACTTGTTCTGGCATCTCAGATCTTTTTGATGTTGCTGTTTCTCGGGAGTGGGTGGGAATTTAAAAATTCTTAATTTTCTATGTAACCTTTTTTTTTTCAGTGCAATGAAAAGAAAATGACCGTGATATTGTCACTTACCATTTTCTAGCTGTTCCAGAGACCTGTCTGCCCAGCCGAGTGTGTTCACGGATTCTTGGGTGTTTCCCGGAGGGAAGGCTCCGGGCTCTGTGCCGGGGAGGAAGCTACCACTTGGGGACTTACTGTTCTTTGTAGTTTCCTACCACAAACTTAGTGGTTCAGAACAGCACATGTTTGTTATTGTGTAATGCTCCCAAAATCTAGGTGTTGGAATTTTCCACATTAGTGCTGGAGACTACAGGGGGAAAGCCCGCTTCCTTGCTGCTTTTCCAGCTCCTGGACGTCGCCCACATTCCCGGGCTCGTGACCTCCTCCCGATGGCGCTCCAGCTTCTTGGCTGCGTGGCCACGTCTTTTACTGCTGACTTGGATTCTCCCGCCTCCCTCTTATAAAAACCCCTGGGATTACACTGGGCTCAGCAGGTGACCCAGGCTCTCGAGAGCCTTAATTCTGTCACATTTGCAAAGCCCCTTTTGCCATGTAGGGCAACATATTCACAGGTTCTTGAGGTTAGGATGTGGACATTTTTTGTGGGGCTATTATTCCACCTACCTCCCTATAGAATGCTATTTAGTTTTCAGCTATTTAAGGATTTTCCAGTTTGTTTGTTATTGACTTTCATCTAATTCTGTTCTGGCCAGAGAGCAGAATAGGACACACACACACACACACACACACACACACACACACACACACACACACGCATGCACACACACATTCTTTTCAATTTTGGGGGACTCGTTTTATAACCCCAGGTATAGTATGTCTTGGTTAATGTTTCATGTGCAACTCCTGTTTACAATAGCAAAGACTTGGAACCAACCCAAATGCACATCAATAATAGACTGAATAAATAAAATGTGGCACATACACACCATAGAATACTATGCAGCCACAAAAAAGGATGAGTCCATGTCCTTTGCAGGGACATGGATGAAGCTGGAAACCATCATTCTCAGCAAACTGACACAAGAACAGAAAACCAAACACTGCATGTTCTCATTCATAAGTG
>CAUYQU010053485.1:0-11846 GCA_963574635.1 Cheracebus regulus
GCCTGGGAATCTCCTGGTCTGGGGGTAATAAAAATCCGTCTGGAAATGCGGCGTCCACTCACCCTCTGCACTTTCACTGGGAGCTGCAATCCTGAGCTGCTCCTAATCCGCCATCTTCCTTTTTCTTTTTGTTAATAAAAAAGAGGAGGGTTTTGTGGTTCTTCATGTAAGGAGTTTGAAAGTTGTCCCTCTATCCTAATGACAAGTAAAAAGCTGAACAGATTGAAAAATCAACCACTTTTTTTGATCCATAAGAGATGGAGATCACAGAGCAAACTGCTGACCCCAGGACAGGAGGGAAAAACAGGCAATTACCGATAATCACAATTTACTGGAGCAGAAACTCACTAAGGAAAGTTACTGAGAACCAGTGTCAGCATAGGAAAAACAGAACCGTAATTGATAAATTGCGAGAGGATCAGTGTGGACAATTCTGAGAGTGAAAAACTGCAGGGGAACCCAGTCATTGTGTGGCCCCCACACTTTTGTGAGTTTTAAATCAGGAACTTCACCAGATTCTGACAGTGAATATTAGAGAAAAGTTTCCTTGTGCTTCTTTCAGGAAGAGGGAAAAGGGATCATTTGGAAATACACCAGAGTGCTCTGTTCTTAACTAGGCCTGCCCTCAGAAGAAACTAGTTAACTATGGCCTAACTCGTTGGAGGTATCAGAGACTACCTGACCTAGAGGAATGAGAAATACCCAGTTCTATCCAGTTCTAGCCTTCCGTGTTGGAGAAGGAAAATATCCAGCTCCAGGCAAATCTAAGCATCCTAACCCAACTAAGGTGAGGGGAGAGAAGAAAGAAAACCTGAGAAATACTCATAAAGTTCACAGAAAGAAGCATAGGCTCATTAAAAGACTGAGACTAAATCAGAGGAATAGAGAATGCTTCCCCTGCCCCAATACCTTACCAACATATTACTAAAGGCCTAGTTACAACAGTTCCTTTTATCCAGTACATCACCTCTGGCTATCCCCACCAACATCCTGGAAAAAAAAAAATGCAAAGCATACTAAAAGGAAAAAACACAATTTAAAGACAGGGCAAGCAACAGAACCAGAAATGGCAGGGATGTTAAAATTAGACTGGGAATTTAAAGTAACTATAATTAAGATACTAAGGGAACAAATAGATAAAGTAGCGTGCAAGAATAGAAGGGCAATGTAAACAGAAAGATGGAAATCCTAAGAAATAACCAAAAGAAATGTTAGGAATAAAAAGCCCTGTAACAGAATTAAGAATACCATTGATGAGCTGGTTCATAGACTGTACATGGCTGAGGAAAGAGTCTCTGAGCTTGAGGACATATCAATGGAAGCCTCCAAAATGGAAGGCAAAGAAAACAAAGACTTACAAAGTATCCAGGATAGCAAAGAGCTGTGGGTTAACTACAAAATGTATAACATATACATAATAGGAATACCAGATGGAGAAGAAAAAAACAGGAGAAATATTTGAAATAATAATTGAGAATATTCTGAAATTAATATCAGACAACGAATCATAGATCTAAGAAGCTCAGAGAAGGTCAAACAAATAAATGCCCCCCAAGTCCCCAAAATCAAAAATGGAAATAGCAATGCCTAGGCATATCACATTCAAAATTCAGGAAAATCAAACATAAAGAAAAAAACCTAGAAAGAAGCTTGGGATAGGTGAGTAAAAAAACTACCTTATTTACAGAGGAGCAGAAATAAGAATTACATCTGACTTCTCAGAAACCATGCAAGCAAAAAAGAAAAGAAAAGAAAAAAAAAGAGTGGAGTAAAATACTCAAAGTCTTTAAAGAGAAAAAGCTGTACCAACCTAGAATTCTGTACCCTGTGAAATTATCCTTTAAGAGAAAAATACTTTCTCAGACAAATAAAAATTGAGGGAATTAGGTATGAATTGAACTGCCTTGCAAGGAAGTTTAAACATTCTTAGGAAGAAAATAATATAAAAAAGAATTCTCGGAAAAATATATAAATAAAAGAAAAACATTGAAGAAAGAATAAGTGAAAATAAAATAAAAACTTATCTTCTAACAGCTTATTTAAACTAATAATGCCAATAATGTATTTTATGGTATGCTTAGGTATGCATTATTTGCATTATTATGTATGTTTATGCAAAAGTGAAACAAATGACAGCAATGACACAAGGATGATAAGGAAAGATTAGGATTATTTTGTTATTATAAGGTACTTACACAACTTACACAACTGTGAGATAATATAGTGTAATTTTAAGTGGATTGGATTAGTTATAAATGTATATTGCCACCACTCTAAGACAAATATGAAAAATGTATGACTGACATGCTAAAAAAGGGAAGAAAATCCCATGTTGTTAATGAGAAAATGATTTTGAATTTTTAAAGATTATCCAGGGATGTAGTTTGATTTCCTTCAGCACTTTGACTTTTTTTCTCTATCAGTCCATAATTCTTTCACATCTGAGTGAAACTACAATGACATTTTTCAGGAAACTCTGCCTGCTTTCATTCTGGTTACCTAGGTGCAATGCCTTCTATACTCTCTTTAAATTGTTCTTGTTTACTGTTTATTAACAGTAGACAGTAAACTTTAAATTGTTCTTGTTTATTGTCTATTAATAGTATCTGCTCATTTGAAAAAATGGATAACCCTTCTTCCTCATCATGGCTTACCATTCAAGGATGATTCTTGTAAACTTAAGGTTCTACAACACCCTGACTACAACTTGACTTGAATACAGATTACATGTATTAGCCAGACTTATTTTATTTAAACAGAACTTTTGCAGGAGCTTTCATTTACTTTAGAGCACTGTCATATTATAATATTTACCTCAAAGACAAACTCTGTAACAACACTTTCAAGGTCTCAATGGTGGTGTCCTACCCTATTTACCCAAGCTTTTTTTTTATTATTATATTTTATTGCGTTTTAGGTTTGGGGGTACATGTGAAGAACATGCAGGACTTTGCATAGGTACATACGTGGCAATGTGGTTTGCTGCCTTCCTCCCCATCACCTGTATCTGGCATTTCTCCCCATGTTATCCCTCCCCGACTCCCCACCCCTGGTTGTCCCTCCCCTAGATCCCCCTACAGACCTCAGTGTGTGATGCTCCCCTCCCTGTGTCAATGTGTTCTCATTGTTCAACACCCGATTATGAGTGAGAACATGTGGTGTTTGATTACCCAAGCTTTTTTGTTTTGTTTTTTTTTCAGCACTAGAGAATGCTGTGCTTTGCTTTAAACACATCTGTGTTTTCCTGTCTTCAGTGTATTGGGAACACATATCTGTGTGTTTTAGCAAATACTTCCCCTCTCCAAAGCAGAACACCTCCTAACTTCACTCATCTGCCCAAATATTGAGTTTTAAGTGCTACCATCTGCCATGAAATATTTCTGGAATGCTTCAGCTCATATAGATCATTTCACAATTTTTAGGTGTAGTATAATAGAGTTCATATTTGTTGCTTTTCATTCGGTACATATCCTGCTATGTTCATTCCTCTTTGGATTCAGGTTACAATCACATTATTTATAATGTGATTTATAAAGGTTGATGATCATACCTTAAATTTGTTTGTGTGCCCTAAAACAGCTACCATAGTGTTTGACAAGTAGACAATATTTTTTAAAAGTATGGTTTATGGGTAAATACATCATACAGTGCAGCAGAATGAGCACTAGGCCAGGCATCGGAAAGTGATGTGACCTTAAGAAATCTTGCTTAACTTCCTGATCCTCAGTTATCTGGTCTATGAAATAGAAAAGTGTTGTCTTTTCTGTCTATTTTGAATGACCTTTAGGAGTTGCAAATAGGATGGAAAGAGCTTCTTCATTTGAAAATAATACTTTAGCTATTACTTTAGGTGAATTTACAAGGTCAATTTATTCTTTTTTTTTTTAAGTTCAATATAAAGAAAACTACCAAAGTTGGATAGAAATGGATTTTTGGTTTTCTACACTCAGAAAACAAGTTGCTTACAACTTTCAGGGGAAAAAATTCCTAATTTGTTTGGGGAAATAAATTTATTCCATCTCACGAGGATGCTTATGCAGAGAAAAATTGTGTGTCTAAAACCAATGGCAGCACTAGAAATCTTCTATTTCGTGGGGATCTGAATACCTATGAAGTATTTTATACCCTTGTAAAATGAAGACAGCAACTAAAATTTTGGAATAAAACCTTAGTTTTTTAATGTGGGTTTTTATACTTTACTAAATCTAAAAAGCATACATTTTCTGAATTTAAAAACACATAATATCCTTTATGGTTTTACTTACCATGATTTAAAGCCAAAAAGGGAATTGGTGAATAGTAAGAGAGGAATGTAGACCATTCTGTCATGGTCTTTCCTTGTTGATTCTTCTTTGCCTGGTATTGCTCAAAGATGTTCTAAAGTTTACATTTGAGGAAATTGACTCCCAATATACCTTCTGGGTTTATGACTTTATGAAAATGGATGGAAACACTTGAGGGGAATTAGATATACTTTCTTCTTCTATGACTAATATTTCCACTTAAAATGTGGAGAGTAATGCACACCCAGAGCTTCGACTACATAACTAATCAAGTTGAATTTTCATTTGCTCAGTGTTCTGCCTTGTTTTGTTGAGGTTTGTGATGCAATTCTCTACAGAGAAATAAATGCCAGTGAATCTGTATGGCATCAAATCAAGCTGGAAAAGAATTTGTCTTGTTTTGTAACCTCTCTGTGATGGCAAAGGAACACTGTGACCAGGATGAAGAAATGCTGACTCAATGTTTTTACATATTGGAATTTTAACAGCCATGTCATTGACCTTCCTATGAGGAAAAATTACATTTATTTGATGTAAGTAATTCAAGTACATCTTTTTGCTAAATTTGTATTTACCTCTAGACTTGTGAACATGTTTACCACAAACACTTTGCTTTCTCCACCTTAAATAATATTTTATCTTAGGGACTAAGTCTGTGACTTTCACTTAGAAAACAGTCTCAGAAATCACTTCTAGGCTATAAATTTACTCAAATTCCATCATTTTTTCCAAATTCAAATGCTGTTCTCAGACCATGTTCATAAGGAGGGTTTGTTGGAAGGGTACTGGAGGTGATTATTGTTTTCATTTTTGAAATAAGATTTGTAATTTAGTTCCTTAACATAATTTCTGGATTAATTTTCTAAATAATCTCAATGCCTTTTTAAACAGAAAAGAAAACTTGAAAATAGCTAATTTATGTCACACGTATATGTATATTAAAGTATATATATGTATATATATAAAGGTTACATATATAAAGGTTACATATATACTGAGGGAAAAACTGGTAGATAACTTTCTGAATAAATAAATAATTTATTTTTCTGCCCTTAAACTGAATATTTTTTTTAAAAAAAAAGGCCAGCTAAATCTATTACAAAGCTAGTTTTAACACTTTGAAAAACATCATAGCTTTATCAGTTCTATAGTTGAATAGGTGTTCTTTGTGTTTCAGTTTTTTTCTACCATTTGTTTCCAAGAAATTTCCATATCCTATATCTTATTGCTTTCTCTTGTATTCCCATCATTCTTTCTTTCTCCTCAGTCATGGCCCTGATTAAAATTTTTATTGTTTTTTCATGTTTAATTTTGTTAGTTGCTGGACTAATATTCTTATCTATAGTCTCATTTCCTTTTAAGACATCAGTAGTAGACATCTGTGCTTCTCATCGATATTTCCTATTCTCCTCCTTCCAACAACTGGTAAAGCTGCACTGTTCTGTTTCCATGTGGAACCTGAGATGTGACGTGGTGCTTCCTGGTGGAGGCTTATCTGAGCAGTGTTCAAGTCACCATGCCCCTACCTCTGCTGCTGTTTCTGATGGTAGTCACTTGTGAAGTTTCTGATAGCGAGGGCCCTGAATGAATATGAAATGGAAGAGCACCCTCTTCCTCACCCTAAACCGAGATAGATCAAGAAATAGTTTGTTTTAAGCCACTGAGAATTTTAGAGTTGTTTTTGACTACAATATAACATAGGCTTTCTCAACATGATTCTATTCACAAAGTAGATCTTTTGAAGAATAGTCTTTTTAATATGTAAGTCTTGTGCTGTTACTACTATGCTCAAAATTCTTTTGTAGCATCTCCAGGCAGACAAATAAAAATAAAATTTCTAAGTCTAGTACCTAAGGTCCTTTATGACCTAACCCTCAAACTATTAGAAATAATATAAGAGTTTAATAATGTAGTGGATTTTTTTAAAATATGAAAATGTAGGTATTTTCTATATATAGAATATAACAACAAAGATTTCAGTTATAATATCAACCACTTTTTCTCTCCCCACTGTATTTTATAAATGTGTCTTATGCTATTTATAAGACACATTTAAGTTATGCCAGTTTCTAGGTTCTTGGCAAATTTAACTCAATATAGATTTTCCCTTCAAAACTGACTACATTCTGCTTTCATTCAGTCAACTTACTTTTACTGAGATGTAATAATAAGCACTTAAGGCTTTAGTGTTCAGAGCAACTGGTGAGGTAAGTAGCACTTCACGTGACAAATGAAGAGAACGTGTATTGTGGGGTAATCATAGAGTCCTGTCTCAGGTACTTAGTAGTTACATCAAGTGAGATAAGAATTCTAATCACTATGGCACATAAACTCCTTATTTATAGAGTAAGGATAACAATCTCTATCATAGAGAGTTGTGAGGTTTGCATTAAATCATATATTTAAAGTACTTAGCATAGAGGTGGAGCTCAACCACTGTTGGATTACCTCAGTCTTTTGCAGATTGGAAAACAGAGGCTCATGGTTGAATAATAAATGGGTTTGTACATCTTTCTAGACTTCGGCCTTCTAGGCTTAGTGCATTCCTGTGTGATTTAAATTTCCTTTTTTCCTCTAGATTATCATTCCCTTCATTTCCTTTATTCTTCCTTTATTCTTTCCTTTATTCTTCCACATCTATGAATGAGAGTCCCCTGCTGTGGCTGTGAGGAGGCAGACAGTAAGATAATGAGAGCCTCAAAGCCTTCTCTGAGTCATAAGGATACATACAGTGATTTGAAAAATACTGCTAGAAACATTCTTCCCACTTCCAAAATAAGTCTGTCCTCTGTCTATCACTGAAAAATGCTTTAGAGAAACAGCTCATTGTGACTACAGGTAAAAAGCCCTGCAAATTAAGACTTATAAACATGTGGAGGATTACTGTAATAGCAATGTCTCAAAGAAATGTATCAGGACAGCTTGGAATTTGTTGGTAGTTCAGAAAAATAAAGAATCCAGATATTCTTAATGTTCCTGTCATTATGTTGTCAATTACCTTTTCTTAACACTAGAAATTTTAAACAGATCGAAATTGGTGTCTTTTAATGTCCTAGAATTTTAGAATGTAGGATGTATCATTGCGGCTTGAGAAGTTATTATTTCCTCTTGAACAAAGAAGTGCTGGCATTTTTAGTAGTAGAGACTCAAAATATCATCCAAGTCTTTATCATTTCTGAACTACTATGTGATCATAAAAAATATGTATTTTTTAAAAAGTGAAAACATTTAAAAATGCTAATTTCATAGGTAGGTAGGGAAAGAATATTTAAAAATGTATATACAATCTAAACATGAGTTGTAAAAAAACGTTTCTAGACATTTACATAGAAAAAGACTGTAAGAAAACATAGCGAAGTGTTAATAGTGGATTCCTCTGAAGAGTGGTGCTAGGTGATCTTTATTTTCTATTTCTTAATTCATTGTATTTTAAAGTCTCTAAAATTAGCCACATATTTTTATTACTCCTATACATGTAATTCTAATGTAATTCTTTATTTATATGTATGTATAAATAATATGTGATATTTATCTATTTTGCATATTTCTGGAATTGTTAACATTATTGAATGCTTATTAATACAGTTTTGCATGTGACTTATTAACAACCAAGAAGCATATAAAATACTAGTCAATAACTTTATGTTCTGGTATTAAAAGAAATTCTCTAACATTTAGAGAATTACGTATGTTAGCTCTCATTTTTACATGAATATTATTAAGTTATAGAAACCATTTTTAGATTTGTATATCAAATGCCTATTTGACATGCCACTTGAGTGTCTTGCCAGGGACTGTCCATTACTGTGATTTCTCCTCTTCATTTTAAGAAATATTATTTCTTCCTTGAAAATATGAAAGAAAAGCACTCATGAAATTTCTGAACCTGGGATAGTTCTTTGAATAATTATCTAATGACTTTTAATTTTTTTCATGATTAATACTGTAGCCAAGCATTTTATTTCTTCTTTTTCAAAAATAAAATTTTTTTTTCTATAAAAGTATCCATTTTGTAGGATGTTTTAAGTTTAATAGCAATTAAATTTTACACAATTTTGTGATAATTTTAATGTGTATTTTCTATACTCTTATTCTCTCTTCATTTCCAGTTTGTGACTCTCTCTATGCATGTGTGTGTGCGTGTGTGTATGCATATTTAATAAGTTAGAGTAGCCAAAAGTTACTTCTGCCTAGAAAACCACAATTTTTCTCAAACTACCTCTCCTTTTCTTCTCTTCGCCTAGATACCTCCTATTCATTATTGGTGTCCCAGTTTAAATAAAGCTTCCATAGGGAAGACACTTTTGATTGCCTCAGTTCAGTTCAAACCACCATATCTCAGTGTATCATTAACTCTGGTTAACTATAATCAATTACTGAGAAAAAGAAGCAAAGAAGATATAGAACATACATATGTATGTGGTTTCGAAGGGACTTGTGTGGGTTTTCTGTGGAGCTGGCAGTATTTTATTCCTAATTTGATGACCATAAATAAGTTTTTAATTGGTGATACTTTATTGAATTGTACAATTACATTTACAGACGGAAGTATTTTGATGCCGTATTTTACTGAAATAAAATGACTTTATAAATTCAAGGTACTGTTATTTTTTCTCATTTTGCAGTTAAGAACTTTACCACAGACCTGGCTATGTTCTAAAAACAGATTTTTGGGCACCATTTCTTTGGAAATTTGAAACTACAGAAAATTTTAAGCAATAAAGTAACATAAATTTAAGAAGAGAGAATCTGGAATCAGAGAAACAGTCTAGGAAGCTACTTCAAAAGTTTTCCTAAGACTTAGCTTTTAGCCAAGATAGAATTACAAAGAGTTGATTTACCATCATGCCTGATTCAACCAAATAATGAACAAAATATATGAAACAATGGTTTTAATGACACTGTACATTAGCCAATGCAGGGCAGTGATTCCTGAGAAATTGAAAACAAATGAAGTGAGGCCTGTGTTTTTCTAGTTTCCTTAATAGTGAGTCTAAGCTCTTGGGTAGGAAAGAAGAATTCAGGTAGAGCCCAGTAGACCTCTGAAGTTGAGGACATGGAGCTAGCCGTCGGGGGAGATCAAGGCAGTTAGAGTTCATGGGGCAGAATATGGGAGACAAGAAAGAAGCACAGAGAGAACGTCTGACATATGCACAGGATCACCCTTTAGTATTCAACTGAGTAGTGGTGAGCTCATCCATGTGAAGAAACTATCTGATCAATCTAAAAGGATTAGAAAGAATAGTGTCTAAGATCCATACATGAGCCAGCAAAGTACCTCTTCTCACCAGATAGACTGGAAAACGTCATGACAATGGGGCTTTAGAAAGAGTACCTAGAAGAGGCCAGGTATGGTGGCTCACACCTGTAATAACAGCACTTTGGGAGGCCAAGATGGGCTGATCATGAGTTCAAGAGATCGAGGCCATCCTGGCCAACATGGTGAAACCCTGTCTCTACTAAAAATACAAAAATTAGCTGGGCATGGTGGTGCGTACCTGTAGTACCAGCTACTTGGGAAGCTGAGGCAGGAGAATGGTTTGAAACTGGGAGGCAGAGGTTGCAGTGAGCTGTGATCACGCCACTGCACTTCAACCTGGTGACAGAGTGAGACTCTGTCTCAAAAACAAACAAACAAAAAAGAGTACCTAGAAGATTCTTGGTTCATTAGTAATAATTAACCCTAGACCAAAGGCTACTCTGGTTCTGTGGAAGTGTTTCCAAAATACTGCATCCAAGAAAAAAGTTTAAGAATATTTATAGCAATACAAAAATATCTAGCACCCAACAAGATAAAATTCATCATGTCTGGAATCCAATTAAAAAGTTATGAGAAATACAGAGAAGATGAAAACATGACCCATAGTAAGTAGGAAAATAATCAAAATGTACCCAGGAAATCATAGAAATGTTAGAATTAGCAGACAAAGGCCAGATGTGGTGATACATGCCTATAATCCTAGCACTTTGGGAGGCTGAGGTGGGTGGAATACTTGAAGTCAGGAGTTTGAGACCAGCCTGGCCAACAGGGTAAAACTCCATCTCTCCACTAAAAATACAAAAAAATTAGCTGGGCATTGTGGTGGGTGCCTATAATCCCAGCCACTTGGGAAACTGAGGCAGGAGAATCACTTGAACCCAGGAGGCGGAGGTTGCAGTGAACTGAGATTGCACCATTGCCCTCCAACCTGGGCAACAAGAGCAAAACTCCATCTCAAAAAAAAAATAAATAAATAGTAAATAAATAATCAGACAAAAGCATTAAAAGTTGTAACTGTATTCCATGTAAAAAATGTTATGTAAAGACATAAAAGTTTTTAAAAGACCTAAATTAAACTCCTAGTAATGAAAACTACAATGTCTGAGATGAAAAATATACTACATGGAATTAATAACCAATTAGCTATTGTAGTAGGGAAGATTTAGAAGAGATTGAATGTGAAAGGATACTGATATAAACCATCTGGAGAGGAAAAAAGGGAAAAAGACACTGGACAGAACAGCAGTGATTTATGGGACAACTTCAAGTGATCCACAGTACATGTAATTGAGGTCCCTAAAGGAAAAAAAGAGCAGGAAACAGAAAAAAAAACACATTTGAGAAAATAAAGGCTGAAGAATTTCAAAATGTTAAGAAAAACTATAAATTCACAGATCCAAGAAGCCTAACAAAGCCCAATCATAAGAACCATGAAGCCAAGTATAGCAAGGCATTATCATCTTTAAAGTGTAGCCAGGCCTCTTTATCTGCAGGTTGGGCAGCTATAAATTCAATCAACCACAAATTGAGAATATTTGAAAAAAAATAGGTGGCTGCATCAGTACTCAACATGTACAGACGTTTATTCTTGTCAATTATTCCCTAAACAGTGCAGTGTGACAACTACCTACATAGCAATTTCACAGTGTTAGGTATTATAAGTAGTCTAGAGACAACTTAAACTATATGAGAGGATGTGCATAGATTATATGGAAATACTACACCATTTTATATAAGGGGCTTGAACATCTATGGATTTTAGTATTTGTATGGGGTCCTGGAAGCAATCTCTCATGGATGTCAAACAACTACTGTATTAAAAAATCAGTGATAAAAAGAAAATCTTAAAAGAATCTGATGGGAGAGAGTCTTGAAGATGGCGGATTAGGAGCAGCTCAGGATTGCAGCTCCCAGTGAAAGTGCAGAGGGTGAGTGGACACCGCATTTCCAGACGGATTTTTATTACCCCCAGACCAGGAGATTCCCAGGTGGAGCAGCCCCACGGGTCGCTAGTGCGGCTGTTTCGGCCAGCGCGGCTGTTTCGGCCGGCGCGGCTGCTTTGCCGGCTCCGCGGCGCGGCGGGTCTCCGTACAAAATACACTGGTCTGTGTGCCCTTTGAACTGGCGAGTGGAGATACGGGAAGGCAGATTAAAAGGGAGACTGAATCAGGGAGCTGGCCCAGGAGATCCCCAGGCAAAAAAGCGCTACAAATCTCAGCGCCGCTGTTTCAGCCTGCGCAGTGTGTCCCCGCAGGGGAAATCACACAGATCCCGGCGCCTTTTCAACAGGCGACTGGAACACC
>CAUYQU010053488.1:0-55940 GCA_963574635.1 Cheracebus regulus
TCTCTCATTGATATATTTATATATATATAACTATATATAGTGACACGTATTATATATATAAACTATATATATAGTTATATATCTATATACAGTGACATGTAATTTAGTTCCTGGCTTTTAATATTGGAGAACAATTATGAATTTTTTGAAAGTGTGGTACTTACTCCAGAAGTAGGAATTGAAAGTAGTATAATCTTGACTTTATTTTCCTATTGTAGGTATGTGTTGCAATTTAAGTGGGTACTGGTATAGTTAGTGCTGCTAGCAATCTTACCTACATATTAGGATACCTAGATTGTTTGTCTATTGAACTCATCAGGGGCTGGCAAGCACTTTGGAAATAAGATTAAAACATATTTTTATAAAAATACTGAAGATGAGAGAAGGAATAAACTATATGAATTTTAAGAGGAAGTTCCCATGTAAAGCAGAGGTTCTCAAATTGGATTTCAAGACACAGTCAAGAATGAGGGTTTTAAGAATGAGATGGGGGTTATATCTTGCCTGGAAGATTTGCATCAAAGCCATAGACTATCCCTCTCTGATCAGTACTGTGATCTTTAAAAACATAAGACTGACTACTGAGATTGTGAAGATATACATATCTGTCAGCTGCGTCACAGTGGGAAACAAAGTTGAGATATTTAAGAATACTGAAGAACACTGAACAACACTGAACTCAAATGGAGGAGATGTGGGGTTGGGTCCAGATTCTGCCACTAAACAGCCGGTCAAGCATACAATCATTTAATCTTCCTGGTATTATTATTATTACATGGGAAGGTTGATTTGTTTCATCTGACTGCAAAATAAATGTACTTATTAGACTGGGCAAAGAAAATGTGGTACATATACACCATGGAATACTAAGCAGCCATAAAAAAACAATGAGCTCGTGTCCTTTGTAGGGACTTGGATGAATCTGGAAGCCATCATTCTTAGCAAACTCACACAAGAACAGAAAACCAAACACCACATGTTCTCACTCATAGATGGGTGTTGAACAATGAGAATACGTGGACTCAGGGAGAGGAGCATCACACACTGGGGTCTGTTGGGGGGGTAGGGGAGGGACAATAAGGGGTGGGGAGGGTGGGGAGGGATAACATGGTGAGAAATGCTGGATATAGTATACACCTAAAGTGAAAAAAATGTACTTGTTCATTATTAGTACAATACCAACCAAATGCTAGTCACTGAATTAAAGCTAGACACACCTGGTATTTGGCATGTAAAGGTAGGAAAAGGGTATACAGATTTTATGATGTGACAGAGTCATGGGTAGACCAGTAATTATGGAACAGCATCCAATTCTGAAGCCCCCAACAGAAAAACAGTATGGAAAACACTTGGATGGGTAGGAGGAGGGCCACAGAGATGTTAAAAATGTGAGAAACAGTTTTTTGTTGCCAGACCATGGGGACTCATCTGATTTATGATAGAAAAGGCAAGCGGGAAGGAGATTAAATAACATACCTCAAAGAATGAAGGAACACTGTCTAAATGTACAGTAAGCATAAATGTACTTTTCCTATTCAAATAAAAATAATTTAGACAGTAACTAGAACTTAGGTTAGGGAGTTGAAAAACTGTCAAGTATAGCAGATTGGTAGAAGTCCGTCTGCTTTTCACTTTTTAAGAAGATAGTTCACAGTTACCCTTCTTAACATAGCTTCTAATAGAATGAGAGCCTTTCCTGAGATAGTGGAATAAAATGAATGAGCACCCAATTACTTTTCAGACCCCAATCTTAAAATCAAAAATTTAAGTGCAAAACTGCTACAATTTCCTTTTGGTATCTTGTTTATTTGAAGGTAAAGTTATATTCAATTTTAAAACTATTCAGTGTAGTTTTAGGAATTAGGAATACATATTGAAGCCTTCATTTTGAATGGTAGGGTACCTATTCTCATGAATATGCTTAAATAGCTCTGATTTCTCTTTCAGAATATGACATTCAAGATTATGGTATACTCTATAGTGATTTAAAGCAGAAGTCCTTTCTTGAAGAGTGTTAAATAATATTAAAATGTTGAGGTAAGTTTACCATAATTACTATTTTATTTCTGTTAAAATGCAGGACACAGGCAATCAAAAAATCTCTAATCATCAGAATTGATGTTAGCCTTCTCTTTTTCCTAGAAATGATGAATTAGAGTTTCTCTTCCTTCAACGGTTCAGACCCCAAAGCACAACCCTAACTGGAAATGGCAATAAAACTGCCAAAAGGTTAAGAGAGGAGAAGAAAGGGAACTTCATCACAAAATGGATAATTAACATCTAAATACTGAATACTAAGTACTAAACACTAGAGGTTTCATATTCTATCACTGTCTTGGATGTTAACAATGATGCCACTGTAGTGCCTTTCCTGCTAACCAGTGAGCATTGTTGAAGAACCTGGCCTGGGACCAGGAACCCCCTACTGTCTACATAGAAAGAAATTCCTTCTGATCAGTGTGAGCAGTGCTGGGGCCTTGCCAGCCAGGGCTTTCTGTTGTCATTTCCCTTTCTACAGTGTGACACATCTCATTATATTTCAAGCACTCTTACCTCATTGATACATATAAATACGAATTTTTAAATTAATTAAATAATTAATGCCAAGAGTTAGTTAAGGAGACTCTCTAGTTGCTCAAGGGCTTGAAATATCTTGGGATAGGGTTTAAAATTGATTTATTTTACTATTACAACTGTTTAAGGGTTTTGACTTTTTATTTTTTTATTTTTATTTTATTTTTTTTGAGACGGAGTCTCACTCTGTTGCTAGGCTGGAGCGCAGTAGCAAGATCTTGGCTCTCCACAACAGCCACCTCCTGGGTTCAAGCAATCCTCTTGCCTCAGCCTCCTGAGTAGCTGGGATTACAGGCACATGCAACCATGCTCGCTAATTTTTGTATTTTAGTAGAGATGGGGTTTCACCATATTAGACAGGATGATCTCCATCTCTTGACCTCGTGATCTGCCCGCCTCTGCCTCCCAAAGTGTTAGGATTACAGGTGTAAGCCACTGCGCCCAGCCAAGGGTCTTCACATTTTTTGTACAAAAGCTTGCTCCTGACACGTTAGACTTCGAGGAAGTTTTCAAGGTTTAGAGGCTGTAACTATTAAAACAATAGTATAGCCATTTCGAGAAATCATCTGTTAATGAGGAAGAAAAATATGTGGCTCCACTGAAATTTATTTGCCTCATTCCAAAGGTTCACCTGAAGCAGAATCAACAGTGGAAACATAACAAAACAGGAAAGTGTGTGGGTTACATATTCCTCCCCCTGCCATGTTTCTATTAATGAGAAGGATCAGGACTCAAGAGAGGAACAAGAATGTAAGAACTAATTGCTGTCCTCTTTTTCCGTCACTGCAGATAAATGAAGGCCATTTTCACACACACAAAAATGATTATTGCAGATAAACAAACAGTGTTTTCAAAATAAATTAATCATTTTCTTGCCATTTAAGCGAAAAAAAAAAAAAGTAGTATGACAAGAGTACATTTAAGCGCAAAGTAACCTTATGCTTTAACTGCCTAGATATTTAAAGTATCACTGTAATGGAAATGGAATGCTTTCTTTAACTTTGGAGAGGTGAGTGAAGTTCAAATAAAAATGTATAAATAACTGTATGTGTGAGTATTTGATATTTAAATAGAGACTTCAAAAATTCAAATGAAGATAAATTATTGCTTGATATATGGTGTACTGATTAACAGCATAAGCTCTGGAATCATAGAGACTTATTTTTGAATACCCACTCTGCCACTGACTAGCTTTGTAACCTTGGATAAATTATTTAACTTTCCTGACCCTTGGCTATCTGATCTGTAAAATGGTAATTGCAACATAACTTACTCAAAAGGTATAACTGCAGTATTAATTCTAATATTTATATTAATTTAGGTTTGCCCAGAAATTGACCCTGAGACAAGGATTTACATACAAACAATTTAATTGGGAGCTGATCCCAGAAAGCCATGGTACAGGAAAAGACAGAGCTGTAGAGCTGAAGATATACATATTTGTCGTCTGTGTCTCAGCAAGAAAAATAGTTGAGATATATAAGAATACTGAAGAGCACTGAAATCAAACATAGGAGATGTGGGGTTCGGTCCAGGTATTGCCAAAATGGGAAAGAAGCCTACATAAGGCATGCTAAAAGCATGTTTATCATTGTGGTCAACTGCTCAATCAACTGGAGATTTTTAGTGTGGAACATGCATTGGAGGTGTCCTACCCAAGGGGAGGAGAAGGTGGGATATTCATTAATATAGTTCTGCTGTCTCCACCCAAATCTCATCTTGAATTGTAATTCTCATAATCCCCACAGGTCATGGGAGGGACCAGGTGGGAGGCAGTTGAATCGTGGGAGTGGGTTTTTCCTCTGCTGTTCTCCTGTTAGTGAATAGTCTCATGAGATCTGATGGTTTTATAAGAAACAGTACTTCTGCACATGCTCTCTTGCCTACTACTATGTAAGACGTGCCTCTACTCTTCCTTTGCCTTCTGCCACTATTGTGAGGCTTCCCCAGCTTTGTAGGTCTGTGAATCCATTAAACTTGTTTTTCCTTTATAAATTACCTAGTCTCGGGTATTTCTTCATAGCAGTATGAAAACTATGAAGACTAATACATTTATCTACCAACGTCTGTCCACTGGTTAAGTACAATTCCAGAGATGTCTCCCCAGCATCCAGCCTGCTCTACAAGTGGGAGAGCTACTCCTACAGCCAGAGAAAGGACTCAGGTAGAGTCACTGGTACTTGTAGTTAGAAGTCACACCGTTTACAGGAAGGATGAGTGCTAAGGGGATATGAGTAGTCCACTAAGGGCCAAATCTATATTACCTGCCTCGTTTCTGTAAATGAAGTGTCATCAGAGCACAGCCATGCCCCTTTATTTACGTATCGTCTATGGCTTTTAGTATATAATGACAGAGTTGACCACATGACTCATAAAGCAGAAAATATTTAGTACCTGGCCCTTTGCAGAAACAGTGTGTTGATGCCTTATATACTTGGTAGCACAATTGAGATATTAGAATTTAGTCTTCTTGACCTCCAATGCTGTGCTTTCCTAATTACACTTGAGACTTGCTCTCTCTAAACCTCATTTCAGGAAGAGATGATTTTACTAGTGTTTAATCAACTAGAAACCTCTATTAACTGGCACTTCTATATGTCTATATACAATGGTTTATTCATTCCATAGTTATTACCAAGAGACATTTGAATTAAATATCCTGATCTGGAGTCTTCACATTAAGCATGTCTACATGCAATTTCTTTAAAAAATGTTAAATCAGGTATGGTAGAACATTAATGTTCTGAGGCCCAGCAGCTTGTGCATAAGAAAGGATTCACATTGACATTTACAACCACATTTGCTGGCTCTTTGCCTACATCTGCCATGCAGGCCTTCAGACCCATGCAAAGCCCTGTCTACCTAAATGATTCTGAAAGTCTCTAGAGGAACTTACGGCTTTTCTTTCCATAGGTCTCTTCCAGGAACACTGAACAGCCCTGTAGGGTGAATATTGCCTGGTTTAGTGTGCTGTCCATCTCCTTAAACTTCTAAGCCGTAACATCCTTGGGGTGGAGGGGGAGGTATGGGGAGTAGAGGTGCTAAAATAACATGAATTTCCCTTTAGTGTTCACATTGGATCACATTAGAATCCCACTGCTTGCTGCACACAGAAGAAGAAATGAATGTATTCTTCCGCAGTCACTGGATGTCTTTGGTAGTAGTCCTCACAGCATAGTTCAGCATCAGCATCACCCAGGACCTTTTCAGAGATCCAAGTCTCGGCCAGGCGTGCTGGCTCACATCTTTAATCCTAGGACTTTGGGAGGCTGAGGCAGGTGGATCACCTGAGGTCAAGAGTTCAAGACAAGCCTGACCAACATGGTGAAACCTCATGTCTACTAAAAATACAAAAATTAGCCAGGTGTAGTGGCAGGCACCTGTAATCCCAGCTACTCAGGAGACTGAGGCTGGAGAATTGCTTGAACCCAGGAGGCGGAGGTTGCAGTGAGCTGAGTTTGTGCTACTGCACTCCAGTCTGGGTGACAGAACAAGACTTCATCTCAAAAAAAAAAAAAAAAAAAGATGCAAGTCTCATTCCAGAGCTAGTAAATCAAACTCTGAAACCTAGTAATCTATCCTCTGCTAAGAACTAGATAGTTCTTTTTTTAAAATTATACCTTAAGTTCTGGGGTACACGTGCAGAAAATGCAGGTTTCTTACATAGGTCGACATGTGCCATGGTTCTAATGCATGGTAGATTTTGAGAATCACTGAAAAAGAGCCTTGGATTCAGACCAACACTTTGATCTGCACTTTCCCTCCTTATCCCCAATGCAGTGATTTGTGTATAAATATGGTGACAATAAAAACTTCCATCCCAGTATGCATGCCCCTTTGATATGTGATGTGGCAGCTCCTCCTTTCAAGAGATGAAGTAATTTCCCCATGTCTTGAATCTGGCCTGATATTTTGACTTGTTTTGACCAGTAGAATTTAGCAGAAGTGATGTTGTACAAGTTTCAAAGCCTAGGCATCAGGAGGTCTTGTAGCTTCTACTCTCCCTCTCTTGGGACACTGACTTGAGAATACCATATAATGAAGCCTAGTCCAGCCTACAGGATTATGAGTGGCTTTATGAGGAACCAAGGTTCTCCAACCAACAGCCAGCTGTCAGATATGTGAGAAACTCAATTTTAGACCATCCAGCTTCTGTTCACTTGCTAGATAACTGCATTCACATAAATAACACCAAGAAAGACCATCAGAATAACTATCAAGCTAATCAAAGAGCAAACTGCAGACACACAAAATTATGAGCCAGTAAATAACTCTTGTTTTAAACTGTTAAGTTTTGGGGTGCTTTTATGCAGCAATAGAAACTGATATGGACAGGTGTCCAAGTAACAACAATTGCAAGTTTTTTTTCCTTTTTTTCTAGCATGTTGATTTGTCCTGAAAGTTAAAATAATTTATACATACAGGCAAGGCCACCTCATTATATTTAATAATTTAAGTAAGCAGCCACAAGGTGGTTTGGTTTACTGTTCATAAAACAAAACAAGCAACTTTACGCCTCAGTTTCTATACCTACAAAAGGAGAATATTCAACTAGATAATAATTGTAATAATTATTCCAAGTTTGAATTTTTACGGTTCTAAGAAATTCAAATAGAGTGAACCAATTCTTTCTACTTTTTAAAAAATATTATACTTTAAGTTCTGGAGTACACGTGCAGATCATGCAGGATTGTTACATAGGTATACACATGCCATGGTGGTTTGCTGCCTCCATCCCCACTTCACCTACATTAGGTATTTCTCCTAATGTTATCCATCCCCTATCCCCCCACCCCCTGCTATCCCTCCCCTAGCCCCACACCCCTCAACAAGCTCCAGTGTGTAACGTTCCCCTCCCTGTGTCCATGTGTACTCATTGTTCAATACCCACTTATGAGTGAGAACATGCAATGTTTGGTTTTCTGTTCTAATGTCAGTTTGCTGAGAATGATGGTTTCCAGCTTCATCCGTGTCCCTGCCAAGGACATGAACTCATACTTTTTTATGGCTGCATAGTATTCCATGGCATCTATGTGCCACATTTTCTTTAACCAGTCTTTCATTAATGGGCATTTGTGTTGGTTCCAAGTCTTTGCTACTGTAAACGGTGTCACAATGAATATATGCATACGTGTGTATTTACAATAGAATGATTTAAGTAGAAAAAACACAGAAACACGTGAGGCATGGTGGCTCATGCCTGTAATCCCAGCACTTTGGGAAGCCAAGACAGGCAGATAACTTGAGGTCAGGAGTTCAAGACCAGCCTGGCCTACATAGTGAAACCCCATCTCTACTAAAAATACAAAAATTAGCTGGACGTGGTGGCATATGCCTGTAATCCCAGCTACTCTGGAGGCTGAGGCAGGGAACAGCTTTAATCTGAGAGGCAGAGGCTGCATTGAACTGAGACTGCACCACTGTAGTCCAGGCTGGGCAACAGAGCAAGACTCTGTCTGAGAAAGATCAAAGAAAGAGAGAGAGAGAAGGAAGGAAGGAAGGAAGGAAGGAAGGAAGGAAGGAAGGAAGGAAGGAAGGAAGGAAGGAAAGAAAAAGAGAGAAAGGACAGAAAGAGAGAAAGAGAAAGAAAGAGAAAGAAAGAAAGAAATAGAAAAGAGGAGAGGAGAGGAGAGAAGAGAAGAGAAGAGAAGAGAAAAGACACGGAAACAGAGCACTTTTATTCCAGATACATTAAAGATTGAGTTAAATTATATTAACTACTGGCCAGCTGCATCCGTATCTGTAATTTCCATTAGGTTCTTGGACAGAGAGATAGTGTAAATCATAGCAACAAAACAAAACACAGGCTTTGGAGCTTGACACACTTGGAGTGAAACCCTAGCTTGGTTGCTTTCCAGCAGTGTGGCCCTAATCTAGCTATTTGCCCTCTAAACTTTGGGCTCCTTATCTTTAAAACTTATGTATAACTATATATATTTTGCAATTATTTTGAGGATAAAGACATATATGTTAAAGAAGCTACATATTCAATAGTAGTAATGCAATGGAAAAAATTTACTATTATGAATTATAAACTCAATTGTATTATAATACAGTACATGAAATAATAGACATATACAAGAAGCATAATACAAATTAGATTTTCTTTTTTTATATTGCATTTATTTCAGATTAACTTCCTGCAAGTCAGGAAGTCAGGAATAGAAACAACTCTTTATTCTGATATTTGAACTACCACACTAATGAATAAAGAAAAGTCTTACTTTAATAAGAGCAGCTCTGGATCTAAATGACTACTTGTTGATTTTTTTCATTCAACATTTGTATATTTAACATCTTGACTTTATGCCCAGCTCTGTGTCAGTTTGCTAAAGAGGATGGAAAGCACCTGCTTCTGAGAAAATTCCTCTTTCCCTCTATTCATTTTGAGCTACTACCACAACTCCACCAGCTATCACCAATAGCTTGGAGCTGAGGGTATTCCCAGATTCTCCATACTGGCAGCAAGATGGAGGGCGTGGGAAGAAGACAAGAGTGGTCAGGGTGATGAGACCCTCGTGTTGGGGAGAAGGAAGTAGGGCAGAGCTATGAAAGATTAATATCTGTCACGGCTTCTGTCACACTTCGTCTCACCCACTCCCCTAGTTTTATTAATCTCCTTAATATTCCGCCATCTTGTTCCTACTTCGGTATCATTGCTCAGTATTTTCTCACCCTGCCTGGAATAATATCCCCAGAAATACACCAGGCTCACTTCCTCACTTAAATCAGTTTTCTGATGTTCTCTTAATAGACAAGCTTCCTTGACCACACTATAGCCAGCAATACCCTCATCCCTTCTCCCCGCTTAGTTGTTCTCTGTAATGGTGTTTCTCAAAAGTCAATGTTCACAGGAATCATCTGGGAATTCTATTAAAATGCAGATAGTGATTCAGTGGGTCTAGGGTAGGGGCCTCAGATTCTGCATGCCTAACAAACACTCACTGATATCAATCTGTAGATTATACTCTATAGCACTTATAATTATTGAGACAGTATATATTTTCTTCATTAGTATATTGTCTTTCTCTTTCAATTAAAATATATGTTTTATGAAAGGAGGCACTTTAATCTTATTCTAGGCTGTACTCTCAGCACCAGTATAATGCTTAATACATGAAGTTGATAAATATTTATTAAGTGGATGAATTATATATGTTGCCGAAAATCAAAACTGGAACTTTGAATGTAGTTTTTAAATAAACATTATTGTTACATTTAGGTAAATTACACATTAAATGGATTTCTGTGCCCTGGTTTTAGAACCTTACTACCATGTGTAAAGTGGCTTATATGAGGCATAAATCCTTAAGTTCAGAGTTCAACAAACTTACAAAAAATCATTGAAACACAATCTCTTCACAGAGCTAGAGTCTGAGGCTGAATATACCAGAGACAGTCAGAAAACAGACACCAATAAATGATAATATAGGAACAAGCTGCATATTTGCTGAGGAAATAAAAAATTACAGCTCATAAAAAGAAATAAACCTGATATAGTTAGTTGAATATA
This sequence comes from Cheracebus regulus, assembly GCA_963574635.1. Classification (NCBI taxonomy): domain Eukaryota; kingdom Metazoa; phylum Chordata; class Mammalia; order Primates; family Pitheciidae; genus Cheracebus; species Cheracebus regulus. The sequence goes on from CAUYQU010053488.1 coordinate 10,088, forward strand.
ACCCTGAAATAGCAAGTTTAGTGTCTGAGATTGACAAAAAAACCATAATGCTAACCTATTTTTTCCAAGTCTCCAAAGTCGTTAAATCTAACTCTGATGACTGCTCAGTAATTCCGGGAGACACATAAGATGCGCTGTCTCCAGATTGTAGTATTTCTTTTAATCCAAGCACTATTTATGCCTTCTAAGGAATTATGATTGTGCTACCCCAGCTGTGATTCTTCCAGTTCGGTATTTTGCTACTTGATATATAATAAAAGTCAACTTTACCTGAAGAACCAGTCACCATGCTTTAATGCTTCAATCATTTGATCTTTGAAAAGTAGACAAGGCAAAAAAAAAAAAAAAGCACCCAAAGATGTTTTTAGTTCTGCCTAATTACAGAATGGTACAGCAAAGAAGTTTTCTGGCTTCTTTCCCCTAAGAGTTAAAGCCAGCATTAACATTGTCATGAGAATTTATGAATACATTCTATCAACAACTGAATAGGAAGTAAAATAAAATAGACTGAAAATATGAAGTTAAAACAAAAGTGAAAACTACAGCTAAATGAAGAAATATGCCTTTCCCAAGTCAGCTTGTGGTCCTCTCAATCCATTTTTCTTTTTCTTCAACTAAAAATGGAAGAGCTCTTAAATTGCTTTCAAATCGGACAGGGAGAGGTGCTAGGAAGACTGTGTTTCTGTGGTATCTATGATTTTTGTAGACATATTTGAAGAATATTGTCTAAATGATATAGGATTCATTGAGATGGCATCCTCATGTATTTAGTGTTAAAGGATACTCAGGCAGTTTATCCCGAATCCCTCTTCAGGGACAATGTGCACCTCCCTGGATTCCAGAAATATTGGTTGTTAATGGTGTTCCTTACTAAGAATTGCCTTCGGCCTCAGAAAACTTGTCTAAGTTGTCCTTCCACTCTCAGGTGGCAGCTAGCCCATGGACAATGGCTGGCTGGATCAGGAAATACAAAGGCCAGGCCCACTGCCTGCAATTCAGGAGAGCTCTGCAGAGCCAGCCCAGCTTTAGGACTCCTATGAGACTGGCTTAGGCCTCTGTTGCAGCTAAATCACATTTCAGACTCTCCCACAGTCTCCCCTGTGCTCTTCTATTTCTTGTGCGTGTATCTCCAGAGAACACTCCCCACATCGTGTTGTCATGCAACACTTTGAATCAAAGTCAATTTCCAAGGAATGTACGCTAAGACTTTTTGCATAGTCAATAACTCAAAGGTTTATCTCTGTCTTCAGAATTGAAATGAATTTTCTCTTTCACTCAGAGATCACTTCATAGTTGTGCTTTTGAATAAATAGCTAAAGCCAAAGAGAATGGGATCCAGTATACTTACGGGCTCCAATAGTGGTCAGTCCAGGAGCTAGGTCAGGCTGCTTTGCCCTCAGCTCTTGAAGTAAACGATTTACCGCCTTCCACTCAGAGCTCAGATCTTCTAACTTTCTCTTTAATAGAAAAGCATACACATTACTTATTCGAGTAACACCTTGAAGATAACTTAATTCATGAACATTTTAATCCATTTGGTGAACATATTATTGAGTTTCTATTATATTTTACTTCTAAATTAACTTTATGAGGCAAAATTTCTTTTAAAGGAATTATAATTATTTTAGCCAACCACCTTACAAATATTTATCGATTGCTCCATACAAACTCTTTCTCCAGGGACAATTTTATTCAAAGGAAATAGAGTGCAAATATTAGTGAAAACAAGAAAACAAAAACAGTTCCTTCTCAGCAACTGGCTTAATTCTTGAAGAGGATCTATTGTACTTGCATACTTAAATTATCCAGATAACTTTAGAAAATTCCCAATGTCCTGGCTCACCCTAGATCAATTATATCAGAATCTCTTCAAGGGAACAGCTGCAATGGACATGGGAATATGCTACTCAGAGCCCCCTTCAAGGAAAGACTCTTGTTCTGGATGATGGAAATGTCAGTAGACATTCTTCAGCTGTCAGTCCCTTCAGGGACTACCTCAGCTGCAGAGAGCTGCCTTGTCCAAGGTCATGTATTTTCCCAAGGAAGCCCTCATTCAGTGACTGATCAAGGTGAGGGTATAAAGGCCTGACTAATTTGCTCAAAGCAGGACAAATTTGAAGAGCTATTTCAGCTGCAGAACTCCCCATGGCATCAGCCAAGCCTGTATATGGCCAGTGGTGCGCTGGTAGATGTATATCAACTGGATCTCTGATCTCAAGGTGTTTAAAAACAGCTTGTTTTTAGTGTTTGCCAATTTCTGTGGTGTAAATATTCCCACCATGGTCAAATTTAAATTACCAGGATAACATCAAGTGGCTCAAAAAATACTTGGCAATGTAACAGTAGTTTCTCCTGAGCTGGTTCCACCTCACTGGGCAGCTACATAAGTTACCGCCAGTACAATGTGAGAAGAAGTGTTGTCATTTTGGGGCTGAGGTTTTGAAAAAACTGAATAAGGTTTCTGTAGGATTTTCCTTTCCATTGCTGGAAGCAGAAGACTCTAAGGTCCTATGGCAATTCTTTACATCTCACTGGGAACAGAATTAAGTCTTAATGCCCTAGAGCAGTTGTTCTCATGGTTTAGGATCAACAGAATCACCTGAAGGCCTTGCTCATTGCTGCATAGCAGCCCCAGAGTTCTGGATTTAGTAGATACTGGGCGGAGCCCAATAATCTGCATTTAAAAAAAATGTTTTATTGCACTTTAGGTTCTGGGATACATGTGCAAAACATGCAGGATTGTTTGCCTAGGTACATATATAACCATGTGGTTTGCTGCCTCCATCGCCCTGTCACCTATATCTGGCATTTCTCCCCGTTATCCATCCCCAACCTCCCTACCCCACTCTATCCCTCTCCTGTTCTCCCGCAACAGACCCCAGTGTATGATGCTCCCCTCCCTGTGTCCATGAGTTCTCATTGTTCAACACTCGCCTATGAATGAGAATATGTGGTGTTTCTTTTTATGTTCTTTTGTCAGTTTGCTGAGAATGATGGTTTCCAGATTCAATAATTTGCATTTTTAACAATTTTCCAAGAGTTGTTGATGCTGATTGTCCATGATCCTAAGATATCTATTATACCTAATCAGTTACCTGAGCATTTATGAGAGACTAGATATGTACCACTCTTGGAAACTTAATAGACCCTCAGATAATTTTCAAAAGGATTCAATTCTCTTGTAAAATCCTAGCAGAAAAAGGCTACCAAGGGAATGGCAGGCAGAGGCAGAAGATGAGCAGGACCTAGGTTTCTGTAACAACACATGCAGGAAAGCTGCTTGACTAGGAATGCATACACTGGATTGTCATGTGAGCAAGAAAAAAACTACTGTGTTAAGCCACTGAAATATTAAGTTCCCTACAAGCAGCAAGACCTTACCAGCATAGTAGCACTAGTCACAAAACCTTTACCAGTGCCTATGAGAGATAATAGCTGCATTTATAGATTGCTGTAAATTCCAATGCTTATGTTACGAGGAATACAAATAATTTATTGATGTTGGATTTGGTTAAAATAAATACATTAGCAGAAATTACATTTCTAGTATGAAGAATCAGAGTTGGAAAAGAGCCAGAAACCACAAACTCTTTAAAGTAAACAGGAATGGCAATGAACCCAACCTAACTGGAATATTTTATATACATGTTGTAGTTTAATGCTAATCATTTCAATGAAACCATTAATTTATTTATTCCAGAAAAAAATGTTCAGGGGCTACTCTGTGCCAGACTTTGTGCCAGTTACTAAGCTTATAAAACTGAAGTTAGTAACCTCTAAGCATCCACGGACATGTAAGTAAATTAGAACAGAGACTTTAGGAAAAAATAATGATTTCAACAAGACACCTTAGGGGAACAGCTTAACTCAGCCTGGAGAGGTCAATAGTTTACCCGCAAAAGCTAACATTTGAATTGATCTTGAAAGATGACTAGGAAGCTTTCAGAAGGCGCCATTCAAGTGCCAGAGAAAGGACATTTCAGACAGAAGGAAAGGCACGTACAAAATGGCAAGAGGTATCGAGCCTTTTAAAATAAATGCAGTGTGTCCTGGCTATCTAGACTACAGTGTTTATAAGGAATGATATGGACCTGCAAGAATGCAATTTATTAAGGCCTTGTAATGTGGGATTATTCGATTCTCTTCTAAAAACAGAGTAGATTGAAGTGTTTAGAGAAGAAGAGCAATATGATACAATTTGTGTTTTGCATCATGGAGGTTTTATCAGAGGGGAGCAGAGATACGAACTGGGAGGCTAACATGGTAATTGAATCAGGAAGTGGTTCAGCCTGACTGAAGGCTTTTGCCATACAGAAAAAGGTAGAGGGTGTGTGTGTGTGTGTGTGTGTGTGTGTGTGTGTGTGTGTGTGTGTGTGTGTGTGTTTCTTGCTTATGATAGTTGAGATTTTGAGCTGGTAAAAAATGAAGAGAAACTTTCCATCAAGTTGTTTCTTCCAGTCTACCCTGTCCGTGTGTGTGTCTCCAGTCAAACTATGTGCCCTTTACGAGGCAGGACTGAGTCCTCATTGCCTTATACAGTGTTTTCTTTATTTCCATTCCAGTGCTTCCTAAGAAGAAGAATTCAGTAAATATTTCTGAACTGAATCAAATTAAATAAAAATGGCTACTTAGGCTGGGCACGGTGGCTGACGTCTGTAATTCCAGCACTTTGGGAGGCTGAGGTGGGCAGATCACGAGGTCAGGAGATAGAGACCATCCTAGGCAGCATGGTGAAACCCAGTCTCTACTAAAATACAAAAAATTAGCCAAGCGTGGTGGCAGGTGCCTGTAATCCCAACTACTCGGGAGGCTGAGGCAGGGAAATTGCTTGAACCTGGGAGGTAGAGATTGCAGTGAGCTGAGATGGTGCCACTGCACTTTGGGCGGCAGAGCAAGACTTCATCTTAAAAAAATGGCTACTTTAATAAAAGCTAAAAGAAAGAGATAAATGAGTTTTCCTATCCCCAACTTGACTACAATGTGAACTACATACATATCATGGATTACTTTAAAATATATATATATAGGACTTGAAGGAGCCTATGTAGGTTTTCCAGGTGTACAATCCTTTTATTAGGGTTATTTTTTCTTTTGAAACAGGGTCTCACTCTGTCACCCAGGCTGGTGTGCAGTGGCAAGATCTCAGCTCACTGCAGCCTCAAGTTTCTGGGCAATCCTCCCACATCAGCCTCATGAGTAGCTGGGACTACAGATAGATGCCAACATACCTGGCTGTTTATTTTATATTTTATTTTATTTTGTTGTTGTTGTTTGTATACTTTGTAGAGATGGGGATTTGCCATGTTACCCAGGCTGGTCTCAAACTCCTGGACTCAAGTGATCTGCCCATCCCAACCTCCCAAAGTGCTGAAATTACAGATGTGAGCGACCACACCTGGCCTTATTAGGTTATTATAATTCCCGAACCAAATTGTATTTAAAAAATAATCTTGGCCAGGCATGGTGGCTCACGCCTGTAATCCCAGCACTTTGGGAGGCCAAGATGGGAGAATCATCGGAGGTCACAATTTCAAGACCAGCAACATGGAGAAACCCCATCTCTACTAAAAATACAAAATTAGCCAGACGTGGTGCCACATGCCTATAATCCCAGCTACTCAGGACGCTAAGGCAGGAGAATCGCTTGAACCCAGTAGGTGGAGGTTTCAGTGAGCCACACCATTGCACTCCAGCCTGGGCAACAAAAGTGAAACTCTGTCTCAAAATAAATAAATAAATAAATAAATAATCCCATAGACCAGGGTCACAAATTCAGGTCCCTATAGGGACTAAGTGGTAACAAAGGGAAGAATAAGCCTTGTCTAAATCAGAGAGGTATAACTTCATTTGCAGCTGCTGATTGCCTACAGAAAGATAGGCATAAGTTAAAAAACAAAAAATAGAAAAACAAACAAAATACCCTGCTGATCATATTCCCTCATCAGTGTATACTGGAGAAATTTCTCTCACATTCTTAAGGTCATAAGGAAGTATAAGAAATTTGTTGCTGTGTTATGGGGAATTGAGGCCAACATGGGTATGTATATGAAGGAAATGGATAACTGAATATGATGGATGCATGCTAAGAAGTAGTATACCATAGTTAAAATCAATAAACTAGGTATATGTAAAGTAATGTAGATGGATTTTTTTTTTTTTTTTGAGATAGAGTTTCACTCTTCTTGCCAGGCTGGAGTGCAACAGCATGATCTTGGCTCACTGCAACCTTCACTTCCTGAGTTCGAGGATTCTGCTGCCTCAGCCTCCCCGTAGCTGGGATTACAGGCTCATGCCACCACATCCAGTTAATTTTCTCTTTTTAGTACAGATGGGGTTTCACCATGTTGGCCAGGCTGTCTTGAATTCCTGATCTCACTGCCCACCTTGGCCTCCCAAAGTGCTGGGATTGCAGGTGTGAGCCACTACGCCCAGCCACGGATGAATCTTTAAAACACAATTATGAATGTTTGAAAAAGCTAAGAAACAACATTTATAGCACAATATAGCTTCTATATATTTAAAATACACTTATAAATAATAGCACATATTTTAAAAGGATAAAGCAAGAAAGAAATGGGAATAGAGATATTATCACATTTCAGTCATTTTGTTAATTGGTTATTAAGCATAACCATTAATATAAATTAAATTACATATATATCAAATCAACTGTGCTACGAACAAAGATAAGATATAGTAAGAATTCATCATTTCCCAATGTAACTTAACTATCATGAGTGCTCTCAAGGTTATGCCTACTGTGTCTGACATCAAGTCAAATCAAGGCTTTCAATGTTTTTATCCAGAATGCATGATGTTAATATTTACTAGCATATCGATAAATGTAACTTTTTTATTTATTAAAAATCAGCATTGAACCAAAAAGCAAACAGAAAATAATGCCTCTGATTAGTCGGGAAAATCACCCTTGAAAGTCATCACTCATGGAAGATATTTTTCTGTCCTGAAATCAGAACCTAAACACTAAAAGAGGCAGATTTTTAAGATTAAATGGTACTCCCAATGTACCACACATGTCTGAGGACATTGCAATGGGTCAAAGGCCCAATAAGCTCAGAACTCTATAATTTCCAATGTTTTATAATTATTAACAAATAATATTACTTATGAAATGACTACAGTTTTTGATTTGGCTGGTCACAAAATCAATCTTGCTACTTTTTTCAAGAATTTGGTGTACTGCAGAGTTGAAATAGATTGTTTATATATTATACAAGTTCTTTTTTGTTTTGCTTCATTTTGCTTTTCGCTCCTTTGGCATTTGCCCATATTTTCAATTCTCTCCTCATTCCAGTTTAGCTGTGAAACTCATTTGCATAACAAAAATGTTTGGCTGTAACAACTAGTCAGGTGTTCATCATATAATAAATTTTAAGCAATGCTCAATAAAAACCTGTAAAAGGTAACAATTTGCTATACATGTTAATAATCTATAAGCAAATTTAAGGAAATCAAATATGTACTTAAATCCCAAAATAGCAAATCAGTGTGATAATAGTTATCAAGTCCTATTCATGACTACATCTCCATAATTTTAAACCTTTGAATATATGGTAACTATATTGCAGGTCCAAGGTTTTCCACACAAGAGCTCCAAACCCAACAATCAGAGTGGATTCATAGTCTACCAAAATGGAGAAACTCTAGGAGTGCTTTTTTTTTTATAAATGGAAAATTTAGTTTCATTATAGGTGACTTTTGCAGCTGAGCATTATTTGCTATAATATATACTTTGCTTGAAAATATTCATTAACTGGTAAGACAACCATATCAAACTATGAGATTTCTTCTTTATGAAGAACAGGAATTACAAGAAAAAAGTGATTTCTGAAGATAGATTTCCTCTTTTAATTTAAAATAAATGTTTAAGGTGATAGATATTCCAATCACTTTGATTTGATCATTATATATTATATGCTTATATCAAAATATCACTTCTGTTAAAAGGGCGGAAAAAGATATTCCACGCAAATGGAAACCAAAAGCAAGCAGGAATAGCGATTCTTATATCAGACAACACAAACGTTAAAGCAATGACAGTAACCAAAATATAAAGAAAGACATTATATAATGATAAAAGCATTAGTCCAACAAGAAGATATTACAATACTAAATTTATATGCACCTAACACTGGCACTCTCAGCTTTATAAAACAGTAGAACTAGACCCAAGAAATGAGATAGACAGCAACACAATAATAGTGGGGGACTTCAATACTTCACTTCCAGCACTAGACAAATCATTGAAACAGAAACCCAACAAAGAAAAAATGGGCTTAAATTATACCCTAGAACAAATGGACTTAAGAGATATTTACAGAACATTCTTCCCAACAACTGCAGAATATACATTCTTAACAGCAGATGGAACATTCTCCAAGATAGGTCATATAATAAGCCACAAAAAAGTCTTAAAAAATTTAGGAAAATCAGAATCATATCAACTATCTTCTCAGGCCACAGTGGAATAAAACTAAAAATCAACTCCTAAAGGAACCCTATACAAACACATGGAAATTAAGTAATCTGTTCTTGAGTGATTTGGGGGTTAAAAATGAAATCAAAATGGAAATTAGAACATTTTTTGAAATTACTAATAGTGACACAATTTATTAAAACCTCTGAGATATGGCAAAAACAGTGCTAAGGGGAAAGTTCATAGTGTTAAATACCTATATCAAAAATTCTGAAAGAGCACAAATTGACAACCTAATATCACACTTCAAGGAACTAGAGAAACAAGAACAAACTAAGCTCAAAGCCAGCAGAAGAAAAGAAATAACAAAGATCAAAGCAGAACTAAATGAAGTTGAAACAAAAAAATACAAAATATAAATGAAACAGAAAGCTAGTTCTTTAAAAAGATAAATGAAATTGATATGCCATTAGCAAGATTAACCAAAGAAAGAAGAGAGAGGGTTCAAATAAGTTCAAATAGAAATGAAACCAGAAACACTACAACCTACATCACAAAACTACAAAAATCATTCACTACTACTATGAACACCTTTATGCACACAAACTAGAAAATCTAGAGGAAATGGATAAATTCCTGGAAACATAAAACCCACGTCGATTAAATCAAGAAGAAATAGAAACCGTGAACAGACCAATAACAAGCAACAAGGTTGAATCAGTAATTTTAAAATTGCCAAAAAAAGGCCAAGACCAGATGGATTCACAGCTGAATTCTACCAGACATTCAAAGAAAAATTGGTACCAATTATACTGAAACTATTCCAAAAGATAAAGAGGGAATCCTCTCTAAATCAATCTATGAAGTCAGTATCACCCTAATAAGAAAACCAGAAAAGGACATAAAAAACAAGGAAACTACAGACCAATTTTCCTGATGGAAATGGATGCAGAAATCCTCAATAAAATACTAGCTAACAGAATCCAACAGCATATCAAGAAGATAATACGTCATAATCAAGAAGGTTTCATTCCAGTGATGCAGAGATGGTTTAGCATACACAGATCAGTAAATGTGATACATCACATAAACAGAATTGAAAACAAAAATCAAATGATTATCTCAATAGAGATGCAGAAATAGCATTTGATAAAATCCAACATACCTTTATAATAAAAACTCTCCACAAAGTAGGTATTGAAGGGACTTACCTCAAAGTAATAAAAGCCATATATGACAAACCCACAGCCAATGTCATACTGCAAGCAGAAAGGTTGAAAGTATTCCCCCTGAGAACTGAAACAAGACAAAGATACCCACTTTCACCACTTCTTTTCAATATAGTACTGGAAGTTCTAGCCACAGCAATCAGGCAAGAGAGAGAAATAAAGGGCATCCAAATTGGAAAAGAGGAAGTCAACAAACTGTCATATAATCATATACCTAGAAAACCTTGAAAACTCATCCAAAAGTATCCTAGATCTGATAAACAAATTCAGTAAAGTCTCAGGTTCCAAAATCAATGAACAGAAATCAGTAGCACTTCCATACACCAACAAAGACCAAGCCAAGAATCAAATCAAGAACTCAATCCCTTTTTCAACAGCTGCAAAAAAATTAAAAACCTAGGAACATAATCAACCAAGGAGGTGAAAAAACTCTACAAGGAAAACTACAAAACACTGCTGAAAAAATCATAGATGACAGAAATAGAAACACATCCCATGCTCATGGATGCAAATAAGTAATATTGTAAAAGTGACCAAACTTCCCAAAGCAATCTACATATCCAGTGCAATTCTCATCAAGATACCATAATCATTTTTAATAGAAACAGAAAAAACAATTCTAAAATTCACATGGAACCATGAAACAGCCCATATAGCTAAAACAATACCAAGCCAAAAGAACAAACCTGAATCCATCACACTACCAGACTTCAAATTACACTACAAGGCTATAGTTACAAAAACGTTAGGATCCTGATATAAAAATCAGCACTTAGATCAGCAGAACAGAATAGAGAACCCAGAAATAAAGCCAAAGACCTACAGCCAACCGATACTCGACAAAGCACACAGAAACATAAATGGTGCTAGGAAAACTGGCAAGCCACATATAGAAGAATGAAACTGGATCCCTATCTCTCTTCTTATACAAAAATCAACTCAAGATGGATCAAAGGCTTAAATATAAGGCCTACAACCATAAAAATTCTAGATGATAACATTGGAAAAAGTCTTCTAGACATTGGCCTAGGCAAAAAAATCATAATGAAGATTCCAAAAGCAAATGGAACAAAAACAAAAATAAATAAATGGGACCTAATTAAACTAAAAAGCTTCTGCACAGCAAAATAAATAATCAGCATATTAAATAGATAACCCATAGGGTAGGAGAAAATATTTGCAAACTATGCATCTGATAAATAACTAGTATCCAGAATCTACAAGGAACTTAAGCAAATCAGCAAGAAAATAAAGTAATCCAAAGAACCAAGAATGCGCTGCACTTGGGGAAAGAAGATCTAGGATCCAGTTGCTGCGGCGTATGGCTTGTACCTATGTGTACAGTTCTTAGATTATTCTTTTTATTTTTAAAATGTTATTCTTTAAATAGATAATATAGGCATGTGGCTTACAAGGAAACCTCAAAAGGCACAAAAGGATTTGTCTCATTTTAAATTAAAAAAAAAACTGTATCAGCATCAAATAATTAAATATTTCTTTGTTTGAAAAATAAAAACAAAAGTAATCCAACGAAAAAGTGTGCAGAAGACATGAATAGACACTTCTCAAAAGAAGATATACAAACCGCCAACAAACACGAAAAAATACCCAACACCACTAACATCTGGTAAATGCAAATTAAAACCACAATGAAATACCCCACCTTACCCCTGTAAGAATGGTCATAATTAAAAAGTTATAAAACAATAGATGTTGGCATGGATGGGTGAAAAAGGAATTCTTATACACTGCTAGTGGGAATGTAAATTACTACAACCACTGTGGAAAACACTATGGAAATTCCTTAAAGAGCTAGAAGTAGAACTACCATTTGATCTAGGAATCTCACTACTGGGTATCTCCCCAAAGGAAAATAATTCATTATATGAAAAAGATACTTGCACATGCATGTTCAGAGCAGCACAACTTGCAATTGCAATATATGGAATCAACCCAAGTGTCCATCAACCAATGAATGGATAAAGAAAATGTGGTATATATACACCATGGAATATTACTCAGCCATAAAAAGGATTCCCTTTTGCAGCAACTTGAATGCAGCTGGAGGCCATTATTCCAAGTGAAGTAACTCAGGAATGGAAAATTAAATACTGTATATTCTTATTCATAAGTGGGAGCTAAGTTATGTGGATTAAAAGAGATACAGAGTGATATAATGGACTTTGGGGACTCTAAGTGGGGAGCTTGGGAGAGAGGTAAGGGATAAAAGACTATTTATTGGGTATAGTGTACACTACTCAGGCAATGGGTACATTAAAAATTTCAAAATTCACCACTATAGAACTCATCCATTCAAAAACCAACGGCACCTCAAAACTACTGAAATAATAAAAAATAAGCAGAATATCACTTGTATCCCACAAATAAATATGTACAATTATACATATATAAAATTAAAAATAAAAATATTTAATAAAAATAACAGTTTCCTAAGGTAGCTATAATTGTGGGTGCTTTCTTGCTTCATGTTTTTGTATATTTTAAAAATATTAAATGATTTTTCTGTTTTCTATCATTAAGACAAGGAAAAAACCTTCTAGAAATAGATATTATTTGATGTAGAATGATAGCCAAGGAAAATAATGTATTTGTTTAATACAATCATAAAAATATCATTTATTTGTTTACAAAAGTAAACTAGAATATAGTTTTAAACTCTATTTGAGTTTGAGATTTTCAAAATTTAAAAATATATCTAGGGTCAATGCTTGACATGCAATTAATAACTACTGAATAAATAAAGGAATCTACCTATGGCTGTATATATACAGACATATATTTGAATATTGTAATTGAAACATCTATGTTTCTTTGTCTCTCTTTGTAAGTGTAATTAATACAACTGAGGACCAGAGGTGAAATTCAAATCTCTAAAATGTCTGCCTAGTTTCAGCATGAGCTATTGAATATATGAGATTTTTCATTCAAATATTCTCTCAGAAAAGAAAGTCACCTCATATTGAAGCCTTTATACTTACCTCTTATGTCTCAATTATTTTATTCTGAACCACAATGTTGTATATTAGCCCGAAATAACCTCAAGATCTGTGAAGCTTACATAAGTGTTCTGACATAATTTGCTTCATTAAAAAGAGAGGCAAACAAACTTGATAAATCTTCAGCAATTATTCCTAATGTACAACTTCACAATCACTCATGGCCAGATCACTCTAAACAAGTCTTTTAAAGAATTTGTTAAAAATCCAAACAATTTAAAAAGCACAAACAATATGTCAGTCTATTGGGAAATTTTTAAAAAATCATATCTAAGACAAATGAAAAAATGTTTTCCTAATATTTTGTGAATGGGTATGGAAGTTTGGAATAAAAATTTCAGTGATAGAATTGAGAATGTGAAAAATGGACCTGCTGGTAGCTGGCAGCTGGCAGCTAACTAGGCTATGATGGTCCCAGAGGGATGTTGAAAAACATCCATAGAAAATAAACTAGGCACACGCAAGGCCACCCCAGGACCATGTTTGAAACAAGACAGAGACAAGGTCTTTCAGATATCACAGAAATTACTAATATGAGGCATTGCTACTCCTTTACCAATGACGTGTTTAGCCCTACTTTAATTTCCTCATCTTCTAGATAAACACTAAGATACTTAGTCACTACATTGACTCTGTTTCTTGAAAGCATCTAATCCAGAAATGGCTTCTACTTTCTGAATTCCTCCTTAGAATCACGCAGCCAGGTGAACTCTACAGAGCTCTACAGAAGCTTTTTCCAATACCCTCTTACTGAGATGCCCACACTCTGTCTGAAGTATTTTATGCTCTTGCTGCAATAAGGTAAATATTCTTAATTTTTTTATTACAGGTATGTTGTTAGTAATCTTGGCCAGAGGGCTTTCAGAGTATGAGCTCTAGAATTCTATAATATACATACAAGGCATTTGAATGAAATTTTTTCATAAAATATAAATGTGCCAGATATTTCTAAATGAGTGTGTTATTTTATAAAATGTCAGATTGCAAATATGGAAATGCTACTCAAGTAATACATTGAATGTAATTAGATATTTGACAATCTTATCCATATTTCTAAATATTTATATTTACAAGTTGTCCAAAAATCTATTATCATTTTTTTCTCTTCTCATTGGGAAAGTGAAGCTCTCCTCAAGTCCATGAATTGGGATTAGCATTTATTCAATCTCGTACACTCCAAGACTTTTTTTTTTTCAGTTGTAAAGCAAACTTGTATTTTTTTAAAATAAAATGTTGCTATGCATTTATTTATAAATTATTAAATACCTCTAACATTGTTATCGTCTTTCTAGAAGTCCTCTCCCAACTTATCCTGGTGCTATTGGCATGGAAATTGTGCTCACTGAGTCAGTCAAAATAGACTTGTTAATTTGAGGGGACAATTTCTGTCTGTTATCTCTCTATTGATTTCTGTTGCTACAAGTGAAGTTACACCAAGTAAATGAGATTGTATGCATGGCAGATGATTTATGAAATCCAAGTATTATCTTAATTGTAATTATATTTATTTCGGCAACATTTTGACCCGTGAAATACCATTCAACCTGCTATACCATAAATAAATCTTAAGATTCACATCTGTTGTGAGTAATATATTAAAGATTGTTAGGCAAAAAAATAAACCCTAAGGAAGTTTTTAGAAATGTTAAGATGTTGATGTTGGCAGTAGAACAAACTCATTGGGAGAAAAAAAATAGCTTAATCTAGTTAATTAACAACAAAACAGCTGGGAAAATGAAACATCCCTGGTTGTGATTGACTGTAATTGAAAATGACTAATGATGCTGTCATTTTGCAGCTCATATTTGAGGAAATGATGCCTGGAAGATTATAATTGGCCTCTTGATCATTTGTCTACAGCAATTATTTTGTGTTAAATGTTGGGATGGAACCCTTTGGCCAAATACAGAAAGTTCCTCACACCTTTTTCTGTTATATTTAAAAATAATTCAAGAGCAGTAAGTAAAATATATTACTAGGTTTATGTAAGTAACATTTTTTGATAATATAAAAAGTTAGCAAAGCAAACCAGCTGGCTTCATTTTATCACTTTAGAAAGTAACCAAGACATTTAAAATTCCATTAATACTCTCAGTTCTATTACATGGTAGGTGATGTAAGCATTGAAAGTATAAAAACATATTTTTAAAAGTTAACAGAAAGCATAGTTTTCCAACTTAAGTTAAAAATGAGTATGAATACAAGAAAATGGCACCTAAATACATAAGTTCAAGAGAGTTAAAAAAACTTTATAATAAAAATCAAATAACAAATGGTTTATTTCTTTTGTAGTTGTTTATATTGTTGTTACTAATAGCAGTTGTTTTGTTGCTCTAAAACTGCTAAATGGGGTGCTATTGAGGACCTAGTTATCACTCTGGAAAAATGGAACACATTAAAAACAATCTCATCTATGGCATTGATGTAATATATTACCAAAACTGTAATTTTAGCAAAATTGAAAACAATTTATATAACTTATATAGTCAGTCTTCAATAATTTCTGAAGTTAAGATGAAGAAATACCAATAAATAAAAGTGTGTGTGTGTGTGTGTGTGTGTGTGTGTGGAGAGAGAGAGAGAGAAAGAGATAGAGATGAGAGAGAGAGAGAGAGAGAGAAGAAGTGCTAAATGAAGATGAATAGATATTTAATCTAAGATTTTTCCAGTTATTTTGCAGCAGAGATTAGTACTACATATATGGCATTAGTAGTATTATTTCATAATATGTATTTGACCTTTTACTGGAAGTCCTCAAAGAAAATAAAGAAGTTGGTTAGTCAGAGATTTTGAAAAAAGAAATAAAAAATACACCATCTTGGAAACTAAAAGAAATCTTAAAGAAGTTGATCAAGTGAAGAAAAGAAGAAAAAGGAAAGAAACTGAACAGGGATGAGCCCAGCTTCCAATAAGAACTCCACTTGGGAGGTGAGCGTAGGAGCTGAACAGACAGGCTGTCTGATGCAGAATGCAGAGGTGCCAATAGACAAGTCAATTTCCTAAGAAACAGAATCATTCTCTGATATGGCTTTAAATAGAACGTCTACAAGTGGTGGACATACTAATTATCCATTTAAATACTGGATCTTACACGTACATCATGAAGAATTTTCATTTTCTTTTTAAAGAATATCACTTTCTTCATAATTATTATAGCTTCCAAATGCACCTCCCCCCAAAAACACAACAGAAACAATTCTCTCATGAAAATGTGCCGCAGGCTACTCAGACTCATTTTCTCTTCTATTAAGAGGCAAGAAAGCCTAGAGTGAAGAAGAGGCATGAGAAATAGGGCAAATTTTAAATTTTGATATATGGACTCAGAGTTGAAAAAGGCTTTGTTCATGTTCTATCAGAGCAATGGAGCCTCCTTCAGAAAAATCATCCCTAACCTTTAAAAATAAATCTTTGATCCACGTAGAGATTTAAATAGCTTTCATAACTTTCTGCCTTGTATTGCTGGGTGTCACGTTCGAACTGGGAGGTCATTTTTTGAGCCTCTAGTTTCAGGCTACCACAAACCTCAGCTAATCTTCAGATATTTCCAAGGTCATGGTCCATATAAAAGTTGTGCTTGAGTCAACTATTTTTTCACACCCCATAATTCCCAAGTCAGTCTTGCATTTTTGCCCCATCAACTTGATATGTTTTGTTTCTTTTTTCTTTTCTTTTCTTTTCTTTTCTTTTGATATGGAGTTTTGCTCGTGTTGCCCAGGCTACAGTGCAATGGAGCAATGTCGGCTCACTGCAACCTCCACCTCCCAGGTTTAAGCCATTCTCCTGCGTCAGCCTCCTGAGTAGCTGAGACTACAGGCGCCTGCCACCATGCCTGGCTATTTTTTGTATTTTTTAGTAGAGAAGGGATTTCACCATGTTGGCCAGACTGGTCTCAAACTCCTGACCTCAGGTGATCTGCCTGCCTCAGCCTCCCAAAGTGCTGGGATTACAGGCATGAGCCACCATACCTGACCAACTTGATATGTTGATTCTTCTGCAAATCCAAGGGAGCAATGGTTGAACAGGAATAAATTTTCCCTTAAGTTCAGCTTCTCCCAATGTGCCAAACTGAGAGAAAATGGGGAAGCAGGGAAAAGGAAAAAATAAAAAAAAGGAAGGAAAGAACGGTGCTGTTTGCTACAAAAAATGGTTTTAAGGGTTCTGAAAGAGAAGGAAAACAATAACTCCTGGTTCTTTCTTTTTATTCCAGAAAAAGAATTCTCCTTTTGCATCACTAATGCGTCAGCAGAAAGCAGATGTGATCAGGCATGGCAGACCCCAGTTCTGATCTCAAAGTGGCCCAGTAGCTGAGGGTGTGGGTGGAGGCGTGCTAAGTTAGCATCAAGTATTTGGATTGTTTTATATGTAATGAAAGCAAACATTTTTGCACTGGCTTTTATTTAAGATCTCTCTCTTTTTCAAAGGCACAAAAGTAAAAGCCAAATTACATATACTTTTGTGATCTCTAACAATTGGTGGCAAACCTTAGTTCAGAGTCATACACCATAAGGCATAAAGTCTTTGGGGATCAACAAAGAGTAGGCAGAAACTTGCATTTCATGGCTTGCTACAATGAAAGTCACCCTTTTAACCACTCTGGGGACTGGCTTTCTTCAGAATATCAACAGAAACTCTGAAATTTGCTGCTTTCAGGGCATCCTCTAACTCTCCTAACTAAATAGCACATTGATAGTTTATGAAAAATTATCATACTGGGCTTGAACTAGATACAAATTACTTTTCTAGATTTTAGGAGTGGTTGCAATATATTCCTGAATAAATATATGTTGATATCGACAGATAAACCTGTGCTTTTCAGTGTCTGGTGTTTGGACATTAAGCTCAGGTCCAAAATTCAACTTTACCTAAGGAAAAGTCTC
Organism: Cheracebus regulus; assembly: GCA_963574635.1. Lineage (NCBI taxonomy): Eukaryota > Metazoa > Chordata > Mammalia > Primates > Pitheciidae > Cheracebus > Cheracebus regulus. The sequence continues at coordinate 27,648 of CAUYQU010053488.1, forward strand.
TTGTAAACTCTAAGGAAAACAAACAATCTTCTAGAAATGAAGCTTGGGCCAAGCGCAAGGGAAACTAAGCAGTGACCTTACAGACAGAATCTAAGTCATGTTAACGTTTATTGCAAGGACAAACTGGTTCTGTATAATGAGGTTATTGACCTGAACTGTTTTGAGCAGTTTTAAACATGAAGGCAAGGTTCATTGTAGCCAAGCATGCAACATTAGCTGAGAACCCAAGACTGATCAATAAACAGCCATGATTACAGGATCTCAGGAATCTTCATCATAATGGGAACCATTATAATTTTGGTCAGGTACAGAGAAGCAGGTAACCTATTGCTAACGTGTATTTAGCACTGGACTCTCATTTGCAAATGGAGGCATTGATTAGCTATTTTTTGAAAACTGACTTGGCTTTCCAACTCCTTCCTTATGTAATAGCCTGTGAACAAATGTGCCCTAGACTTCAACATGCATATGGAGAAGAAAAAAAAGTAGAAAGCTTTATCTCAGGCCAGCTTTTTGCCAAAGGAAGAAGCAATTACATGACATTTCCCTAAAAATTCTTGACCCAATAAAATACTGAAGCTTGAATGCCGATTTTCCCCTTTTATAAGAAAGAGCAACAGAGAAAAGAAAGGTCATGGACCATATTGTGATTCTTTACAGCTTTTGGAGACAGACAGTATGATACAGTAGCTTGATTTGAATTAAACCAAACAATAAGAAAAGCATCAAGGCTGGCAAGCAAAGCAATAGAGCCCCAAAGAATTTAATCTACCTTGAAGGTGGGACTACTTCTGTATTGATGGCAGCACACCAGGACAGAAATGAGTCCTTTAATGCAATGACTCGTTAATAGCCTTAAGATCACAATATATAAATAGGATATGCTGATCAAAAGGACAGCTTTGCCTCTGCTATTACAGTATGGCCAATATTTCCTTACAAGTTATTTCATTGATTATAAATAGTCCATGTCAATGGCAAATGTACAACAGGGGAAGCATAACCCATTATGAGGTAATGGATGTTGCTAGAGGTTGCTTCATTACCTTCACTGGCTGAGTGGCTGGTTTTTCCTTGTACAAACGCTGCCCTTTTGACAAAATCCCTTCCACATCCGGTTGTTTAGCTTGAACTGCTATTTCAGTTTCCTGGGGGAAAAGAACCCATATAGTGCAGATTAACTTCACAGTTAGCAATAAAATTACTAAATTTAAATATACCCTTGGAGACTCCACATGTATTGCAGATCAATTTCTGCCTGGCACATAAGGGCACAAAAATTTAACTTTTGGTACAGAGAAAAGAAACAGATGTGAAACACTAAAGTTAAAAACATTAATCCAGTATTTTCTTGAATTATATAATAATACTCATATAGAAACACAGGCATTAACCCTTTCTACTTTTCAAAAAAGTAAAATGCAATAATGAGCCTATAATTAACATAATTTATATGAATAAACACTAATTTTAGCTTTCATAATCTCAATAATTCTAATGTTCATTTTACTTTATAAACATTATTTTACAAAATTCTGTTTTGAGTATTGGATATAAAATTTTGTTTTGAAATAGAAATCAAACAATTCTCTCTACATCACTGTCAAAATTATTTTCTTTCCAAAGAGTAAACACTTAAGCACAGTACCAAGGCTTATTATTTATTAAGGAGTCAAATTAAAATAGGCCTTTTGAAGAATTATTAAATTTTTTTTATTGTTTGCTTTTCTTCAGTCTGGAGAAGACAGAAGCATGATGAAAAATCCTTTAGGTATGTGAATATAAACCATTTTGTTACTGTCTGCTGTTTAGCTCTCTTGATGGGAGGACAAAAGAAATTGTGCATAAATTGAAGCTGAAGGAAGTGAAGTTAAATATTACAAAAGACTTTTTGGATGGAACACTTGTTAAACACTATGGTAGAGTATCAATTAATCAATGTCAGGTGTCAGTCAGTACCTGGGCAATCTTCCGCAGAGAGTAGCTCCTGATTAACCCGAATCTCTCTTCCTCCCTCTCCTGTCCTGGAGCCTCCCAGCACTGCTGTGTGTATCTGTCTTCATGCCACTGTTTCCTTTGTATACTGTATTTGTACCTGTTCTCTCTCAATTCATCAGTAGGAAATCCCAAATTACTATAATCTCATACTGCCCAGTAGGGTGTCTTGTAATTTACGGGTGCTTAGCACATGTTCTTGAGATAGACTATTTTCGCCAGTTCTTATTATAATAAATATCAGTGCAAACAAGCATTTTGGTCAAAATTGCATATGACTAACCTTATGGGTTAATGGTTACGTCAGCAATTTTCAATTCCTTTAGAACAGGAGTTTAGCTACTTTACATGTAGAATTACCAATTGATGGTCTTACTGCCCCTTGCCAAGAAAACAGATTGTTCCCTGAAAATGCAGTGCCTGGAATGATTGTATGTCTTTGCTAGAGGTAGAAATAGCTCTGATCTCAGATCAGGAATGGGGAAAATCTAGTTTTACTTACTTCTGAATAGGTCTCCAGCCACTATAAATTCACCCTTCAATACCCCATTTGCAAAAAAAACAAAAACCAAAAATAAAAAAAAAAAACATTTTGGTGTAGTAGATGGCTACATAGTCTCAAAATACTTTAAGAGAAAATAAAATATATTATTCTAAAGAAGTAGAGAAAAGAGCATATCTTCAGCAAAGTAAAAATGATTTAAGGAAAGGAAAAAAGTAACTGAACTTTCAACCTACACATTTATGATTTATGTATGTCATAAATTATCAAGCCGAAACCATGTACAATGTCTAAATTATACATTTAAAATTATATATGCATCATACATAGAAACGGATGAGTTAAAGCACTGTCACCACCATTCATTTTGTATATATTTCTCTAAGACAAAGCACTATTTTCTATTTATTCACTGACAGCTGAGACTTTTCTTGTGATATTTATTGATATTGCTAATTACTGATAATAGACAATGTTTTCTGATTAGCTTCATCATAGCTGTAGACTATATTATTGATGATAGCATAGTTATCATTTGTATAATGACTACTATTTGCCTTCCCCAACCCTGACTCATGCAGATTCCCACTTTACAGATAAGGAAATGAAGCAAGGGTGGGTGGGATAGTAGTGATGGTAGGGACAATGATGTGAATCGCTTGCCCACAACTTCATGGGATGTAGGCAAGTTAATATTCAAACACAGTTAGATCTGGATCCAACGTTTATGCCATTGGCAGTAGTAACAGCTACTTCTTCATATCTCTCAACAACTTAATAAATATCATCTAAATGACTTGATCAAATTAATGTTATTTCTAAGCATTAAGAAATTTTGGTTTCATCATCTGAATTTGTTTGACTAATATTATTACATATGCTGAAAAACAAGTCCTATCTCTCTGATAATAGAGAATCACTATGGGTCAGCAGGAGACATGCAACTTAGCACAACAGTAGTCATTCCCATTCATTGAGATTTTTGAAAAATGATAGCAAAGACCATTGTTCCCAACTGCCAACCTGCAGTCTTATTTAAACTGTTCCAATTCCTTTGCTGCCTCCTTCAAAACACATCACAATTAGTCAAGTTATGTATGCATGTACAGTTTTGACCATTCCTAAAGAATTATCCTCTATGAGAGTAAGACCTATAACTACCGTATTCTCTCATATTCCTCGAAGTGCCTAACACATAGTAGGTACTAAACAAAAAACTGTGGAATGGGCAAATAAATACTGTTGCAACTTTAAGTCTATGGGAATTGAGTTAGGGTGGGTATTACTAGAGACATTTGTTCATACAGACAGTTGAAAGGTTCATGGCACAGATTATTTTCTAACTAAACTGCTAGAATTAAGTACGGAATCTTCTCTTCTACTTTTAGATTTACTTTAATAATTTTTTGGGAAATTTTACATCTCCATGTTATTGATTACAACAATATCTCAGAAAACCCATTTCTATGAAAAATTAAAATGCTGTTATTTTATACTTAATCCTTTCATTGACTTCCTTTAAACTAAAATTCCATTTCTTCCATATTTTCCTTCTTAGCTAAATTATGTGCATAATTTAATGTATAACAAAGATAAGAGGCACAGAAAGACAAACTGACTTTAGCTTTTAAGAACCTAATGTGAACTCTGAAATGCCAGCTTTAGTAACACACAACAAAACAAAAGATTACAGCAGCAAGCCACCACTTGACACGGTATTAAGAATTCTGAAATACGTAATAGCCTTCCTCCCATCTCCTACTCAATCTGTTGTGTTGTCTTTTTGTATTTTTCTGCTCTTTTGCTGCAGGCAGCTCAAAGTTTTACCCAATGCATCGGTTCAGCTTTTCTCATAGTGATCTCAATCTTTGTTGCAGTCATAGTTACATAACTTCACTTTACATCCATCACACCCCATAATTTCGTATTTTGATCAAATTCCTTCTCTCCTTCAAATACAATGTGCATATTTAACAATGTGGTATTTCCTTCTACTTGAGTAAGTTCTAGAAGTGAATTTTTGACATCTACTGAAATAGTGACTTTACCTGAACTCTCATGCCAGTCATGTCTACCCAGAACAACTTTTTCCCCAGTATCCTTTTTAGTCCACATGTGCTTCCCTGTTGCACAGCCCTCTTGGGCTAAGAAAGTATTAAAATCAGAAGTTTTTCTTCTACAACAGCTCCAGTATATCATCCCCTCATGGAAAATAGGTACTCCAGAATGATATACACAGAAGACTTCCTCTAGACTCTCTAGACCCCAATATGTCTTCGAACACTCTCCATTCTTAAATGAGGTCCCAATCTTAATGTCATTATTGTCTTCTTCTTTCTTATCTTCTTCATTCCCTGATGACAGTTTAAGTTTCTCAAGTGCTTGTTTTAGAGAGGCAGATATTTTTAATTCCAAATTTGTCAATTCTTCATCTGGGCTTGGTCTTTCTTTCGCTTCTACTGGCTTAGGGGCTTGAATGATGTGTTCCTGAAATTTGGGTTTCAATTCAGATAGTTCCTTCTTCTCAGTAGTCTTGACTTTTCAGGTTTGACTGGCTCAGGTGGCTTCTCAATATTATGTGTACCTTTTGTACAGGCAACAATGCTTAAGAAATCAGAAAAATCAGTTGTTCTCTTACAGCAAGACCAACCCTTTAATGCATCATGAAAGACTGGAACACCTGGGTCGTATGTGCAAGCATCATCAGAATTGGTCTCAGGATCAAAGTGCTGACCGCAGCCCTGGTTGTAGCACAGCAAGGCCATTTGCTTTTCCCACCATCACAGGCAAGGACCAAATACAGTGAATGGCAAGAGGATGTGTTACCCACTCCCGTGTCGGTATCACCGGTCTTGATTTATTTTATTTTGGATATATACTCAGTAATGGGATTGCTGGGTTGAATGATAGTGCATTTTAAGTTCTTTGAGAAATTTCTAAACTGCTTTCCACAGTGGCTGAACTAATTTACACTCCCACCAACAGTGTATAATGTTCCCTTTTCTCTGCAGCCTCACCAACATCTGTTGTGTTTTGAGAGTTTGATCATAGGCATTCTGACTGGTGTTAGATGGTATCTCATTGTGGTTTTGATTTGCATTTTTCTGATGAGTGATGTGGAACATTTTTTAATAACTGTTGGTCACCTCTTTGTTTTCTTTTGAGAAGTTCTGTTCATGTCATTTACCCCCTTTTTTAATGGGGCTGTGTTTTGCTTGTTGAGTTGTTTAAGTTCCCTATAGATTATGGATATTTATTTGATCTTTTTCTGATGGATAGTTTGTGTGTATTTTCTCTTATCCTGTGGGTTGTCTGTTTACTCTGTTGATAGTTTCTTTTGCTGTGTAGACGTTCTTTAGTTTAATTAGATCCGACTTAATTAATTTTTGATTTTGTTACATTTGCTTTTAAGGACTTAGTCATGAATTCTTTTCCAAGACTGATGTACAGAATAGTGTTTCGTAGGTTTTCTTCTAGGATTCTTCTAGTATGAGATTTTATTTTTTTAAATCTTTAATCTATCTTAATTTTTGTATATAAGCCATCCCAGCACCATTTATTGAGTAGGGAATCATTTTCCTATTTCTTATTTTTGTTTACTTCGCCAAAGATTAGATGGCTGTAGGTATGCAGCTTTATTTCTGGGTTCTCTATTCTGTTCTGCTGGTCTAAGTTTCTGTTTTGTACAAGTATCATTCTGTTTGGGTAACTGTAGCCTTATAGTATAGTTTGAAGTTGGTTAATATCATGTTTTATTCTTTTCACTTAGGATTGCTTTTACTCTTCAGACTCTTTAGATTCATATGAATTTCAGAATAGTTTTTTTTATAATTCTGTAAAAATGACATTTGTGGACTGATAGGAATAGTATTGACTCTGTAGATTGCTTTAAGCAGTATGTCCATTTTAATGATATTGATTCTTCCTTTCCATTAACCTGGAATATTTTTCCATTTGTTTGTGTTATATATGGTGTCTTTCATCAATGTTTTGTAGTTATTCCTGTAGAGATATTTCATCTCTTTTGTTAGATGTATTTCTAGATATTATATTTTTTGTGGCTATTGTAAATAAGATTGCATTCTTGATTTGGCTCTCAGCTTGAATGTTGCAGTAACATTTTGAAATTATGGCATGCACATTAGTTTTTAGGCATAACACTATTGCACACTTAATAGATTACACTGTAGTGTAAACATGACTTTTATATGCACTGGGAAACCAAAAAATTCATGTGACTCACTTTATTATGGTGGTCTGGAACTGAACCTTCAATGTCTCAGAGGTATGCCCGTATACGTATATGTATACGTACATGTATATGTATGCTATGAACAAAGATTAAAAAGAGTAAGTAGAGAGTGACAGTGTGTTCTATTTTAGGCATTGTGAGCACAGAAGACTGTTCCTCTCTTCAGGAAATGGGATGAAGTGAAGAAATGAGTCATGTCAACATATTGAAGACTATTTCAGGCAGAGGGAAAAGCAAGTTCAATTGCCATAAGGCAAGGCAGTGAGGAGTTTGGCTTGTATAAGGATTTGAAGTAGTACAATGCTCTGTTAACATAAATATATACAGAATCATTCAGGTATTATAGAGGACAGAATAAAATCTTCTCTCCCTCTCTTTCTCTCAAGTTGATTATATATACCAAGAACTTAGTAGTTTGTAAAATTTCTTATATACCAACCCTGATTTGATTCTTTTAAGATGACAACTCTAGTGGCAGATTGGAGGAAAGATTTTAAGGATAGGAGGCTGGTAAAAGAAACATAGGGAATTCCTTTAGAAGTCCAAGTACTTATTGAACAAACAGGACCAGCATGGATGTTCAGGAAGGATCATTCTTATGTTGTGGATATAGGATTGGCAGGACTTGATGGGGAAAAAGAAAGTTTTCAGAATCACCAACATATTGTAACTTGGGAGAAACTGTCTAGGGGTATAAGGCAGATAGGTGAGCCTGTATATGGAAGCAATAATGTTTTCAGGTTGGGCACATTATTCAAGGTGCCTATGAGTAACACTGATGCAAATGTACAGAAAGTAATTGGAAAAACTAGTGTGCAGATTAGGGGTAAGGCTAAGGATACAGGTTTGGAGGTAAAAACAGTAGTTGTCCAATATTGTCTCAGTGATACTTGTAGAGGGACCAAAGGGGATGGAGCCAGAATTAGGTATTTACCTCCACAGGATAAGTGAACCAATAAAAGATAAAAGGAGCAGGAGAGATTGAAAAGAACGTGTAAAAACCCAAAAAAAGAAGTGAGGAGAGAAATTATATGAAAAGGGGTGCTACCATGCTACATATTACAGATAAGCAAGGAAGCTAAGGAAATAATACAAATACTAATACTGAATATATCCTTCATTGGAGGTTAAAATGAAATGAGGGTTTATATCTAATGTTCTGGGTTTACTTTGTAAATACTAGCTGTGCTCCCCCAAATTTACTACATGTTCCCATTTTTAAAATTCAGCAAACAGATTCAGGTAACAACAATAAACTTACTAGATATAACTTACAATGTGAGCAACTATAACAAGGTCAGTAAAACAAATGAATGGGAACATTTGCTCTGGAAAAGCAAGGAGTACACACACACACACACACACACACACAATCTTTTAGGATAATTTTTTAATTATGGAAGAAACAAATCTAAAATTATAAGAGTATTAACTCATTCTCTATGATAAAAATTCTCAGTAAGATTTTTAAAAAGTCTTGCAAAATTGTAACAAATTCAAAAGACTGAATAGTTCTTCCTTTAAAATTACTTATAAGTACAATCCAGTGTAAATTCTATACCTTCAGAAAATGAACACAAATAGTCAATAATTTCATCTGTGTTTCTTATGTGCAGCCAAATGATTAGCATCCTTCGCTACCCAACCCGTATTCTTCAATTACCCATAAATAGTTTCAAAAATCATGAAGAATAGATGCCACTATTCAGAAAGCACTGGCAGATAGGATTAGGAGTCTCCTTAACTACTACAAGGAATTTCCTTAAGTCAGCCACAAACAAATTTTAATTAATAAAATTGTTATTGGCAAATAAACAGAAATGGCAACAAAGCTGACATTTGTGGAGTCCAAGTATTACTCAGAGTTCCAGAGTGCTAAGCAGGTGCTTGCTAGATGATGGACTGAAGAGCAGGTGGCATGCCAAATGAAATGTCCACATTTTTTACTTGCAGGAAATAGAAAATTCCCTGTTCAAGTCACCAAAATAGCCCTAGATTTAGCCCGCTGGTGAATGAACATTGCATAGTCACATCATTTCCCTTTATTGAAATATTTTCTATTACCATCTCCTTCTATCATCTCTATTGTCATCTTTTCATCATTCAGTGACATAATACAGATTCCAAGTACCTAGATTAGATTTATCCTCAGTTCTATAGAAATAGAGCAATGGGTGAAAGAATTCATTTCAGCTCTCAGTTCTTCGTGGCTACTTTTTCTTGGCACATTTTTGGAGAACTGGACCTCTAATTAAATGCACCATTGGTAGACCACTTTAGAAAGACCATTTTGAAGATAAATTTCTACAATTTACCTCACTACATTTATTTGCAGGTTGAATTTATTAGTTCAAAGATAGGTCAGTTATTAAGGGCAATATACTATTGCTTGAAGGGTCAACTGTAGTAAATCCAATTAACTTCACTGACAATATTCTTTAGTATATATTTTCTAAAGTGGGTATGAGGAAAATAAACTATAAGAAACTGACAATTATCCTAAAAATGAAATAATATGTGAAATAAAATTTTAAAATTTGCTGTTTCTCCATGCAAATAGAATGTGACATAGAAAAGCTAAAAAAACAAAGCAAGAAACAACTCCAAAGAAACCACACAAGATGGAAAGATTAGAAAATGCTACTAAAATTATTAGCTGTGCTGAAAACGGCAAGTAACTGCTATAGTGACATTAACTGCTACGATAATATTAACAAGCTACAGTTGCTAAAACATTTATTATATGTCAAACACTGTGCTTTTCATACGTATATACACTGCTACAAAAATGTTTTATCTAATTTCACAGATGCTGAAATTGAGAGAGATTAGGTCAGTTGTCCACGACCATGTGGCTTACAAATGGCAGAGTTGAAATTATATCCAGGAAGTATGTGTCACCAAATCTCTACTTCCTTTCTTAATCTCTTGTGTATACTGTGTGTGTGGGCATGCATACATGCATGTATACACATGCACAGATATGCTTATTCTTTCTTTCCAAAATTGACATGTTTCTTAATATTATGTTAATTATTTCTCCTCCTCTTGAACTCAAGTACATTTTACAAAATTCTTCCAGAATTTAAGTGAGAGAAAATCCTGTCTCTTTTCAAAGAAAAGGAAATAAATTTTTACATAGCCTTGAAAACGCTCTGAGGGTTTCTCTTAGTGGATTTATGATTACCAAACCTCTGATATCCAGGTCAGAGAATTGGTTTGAATAAACCTTTTATCTCACAAATGGCCTCACATCTTTATATGATTTAAGATAAGGTGAAAAAGGCCACCACTAAAATGGAAACATAGCTAATTATAGGGGCCAGCTTTTGTAAGGAGAAAGTGTTCAACTTCAAAGAACATTCAGACAAGAAAGTCTTCATGGGATTTCTACCCAAAAGCCTCATTTCTAATAATAGAGCATTTCCATTAAGGTTTTTTTTCTCTCCATGTCTTAGTCTTAGTGTCCCTTCCAATACAAGATTGTACACTAAGTGTTAAGATCCTTATGATACAACAAGAGTTTTATTTCCTTCAGAGTACTGACCATTCACTACAATGTCATATATAATTTTAAGAATATAACTTGTATTAATTAGGTAACAGGGAATAATGGTTCACTAACACTAGGAGAATATCATCGTCTCTTTTAAAATCCAGCCCTGAGAGGTTTTTGAAATGGAGTGACTCTCAGCACCTTTAGTTGTATGGCATTACTAATAATGAGGAGTTGCTGATCTGACAAGCAGTGCAGCAAAGATTAGTGATGAAGAGAGGTCAAAAAAGAAAAAAACCAACAACAAACCTTTGAGGGTAAAAGTAGCAAGTCATAGGCAAATTAATATATATTTATATTTTCTAAGGATCGATTTGTTGAACGTCATCTTTCTAATTCAACATTATGCTGATTGTGTATGCATGTGTTTAGAAATTTGGTGTTCTTAGACATAGTACAACAGGGAAAAATTCTTCCTTATTTTCCTTTCTTGTACTTAATTTCTTTAAATTTTCTTCATTTTACCTACTAATAACCTTAGAATATATGATTTTATATATACATATATAAAGAATATATATCTCAAAGCACATTATAAGGAGGACATAAACAACCTTTCCATGTATGTTCAAACATTTATTTATTTATTTATTTGTTCATTTGACAGACATCTATTCAATGCTTGCTATGTTTCACTGTCTGGGCTAGGGATTGGGAATGCAGACACACAGATACATATTAAACTTAGAGTGTGTCAGGTATAACAACCAGCAAAGTGCAAGGTACAATGAAGCACAGAGCAAGAACTGATCAGTTCTGTGTTTGATAGACAAGAAGGTCAGGACAGAAAGGCTGGGAGCACAAACAACTCATGTATCTTATTATAAGGGGATGGATGGTAGAAATAATGGATTCCAAGAGAGAATATGGAATATGCAAAGACAATAAGCAGAAGTAGTATGGAGATATCATGTAAGGGAACAGGAAGTAATGGAGTAGAAGTAGAAAACAAAAGCCGGAGAAAAGAAGGATCTTGTATACCATCTTCAGAACTGTAGTGGAGAAGCTACTAAAGGGATTTATTTATTTATTTATTATACTTTAAGTTCTGGGTACATGTGCAGATCGTGCAGATTTGTTACATAAGTATACACGTGCCATGGTGGTGGTTTGCTGCATACATCGCCCCATCATCTACATGAGATATTTCTCCTAAGGCTATCCCTCCACAATCCCCCAACTCCTGCTATTCCTCCCCTAGCCCCCAATCTCCCATGTCCTGGTGTGTCATGTTCCCCTCCCTGTGTCCGTCTGTTCTCATTGTTCAACACCCACTTATGAGTGAGAACATGTGGTGTTTGGTTTTCTGTTCTTGTGTCAGTTTATTAAGAATGATGGTTTCCAGTTTCACCCGTGTCCCTGCAAAGGACATGAAATAATCAAAAGGGTTTTAAGTAAGGGAATGATACTTATGTATTCCAATTGATATTCTAAATATATATGAATGAATATATACTTATAAATGAATGTATAAGAATATATGAATACATAGATATAAAATCTACTATTAATGCATGGTTTTTTAATCAAATGAGCTGCTTTGAATGAGATATAAATATTGCTACTGAAAAAAGAAGTTCGAGATAAAAATGACAACTTTTTTTGCAAATACAAGTTTCTATTCACTTAATTTTTTTCTAACTTTTATTTTAAGTACATGTGCAAGCTTGTTACACGGGTAAACTTGTGCCATGGGGGTTTTGTTGCACAGATTATATTGTCACCCTGATATTAAGCCTGTTATCCATTAGTTATTTTTCCTGATCCTCTCCCTCCACCCAACCTCCACCCTTTGATAGGCCCCAGTGTGTGTTGTTCCCTTCTATGTGTCCATGTGTTCTTATCATTTAGCTCCCACTTATAACTTACTTATTTATAAAGAGTATCTTCTGCCATTTGGCTATTTTGTCAGTCACCACAGTCAACAGTTTAATCTATCATTGATTATAAGGGCCACTATTGTTATAGAAACTAAGAAAGCAAAAAATAATAATAAAACCTAGACTTTGTAAACACTATCTATTGTACGATATATCTCAAGTTCAGAGATATTGAAATACTAAAAATGCAATTTGGAATCAATGAAACTCTAAGGTATTTGTGGATACTATGATTGATTTGCTAGTTCATTATTATGCATTTCATCTCTAACTATGGCTGCCCTGGAGTGAATATATTTCTCTTCCCATTGACTTTGGGCTTGACTGTGTACTTTGATCAATAGACCATGGGCAGAAGAAACCATGTGGTAGCTCTTAGCTAGAACTTTAAAGACAATTCAAGATTTGCTGGTTCCCCTTGTTCTTATCTTCCACCATGAGAGAATAATATGCCATATAGAAGCTGCTCTTTTGGCTGGTGTTCTGGAATGAGGAGACATTTAGAGTAGATCCACAGTTTACAATGAAAAGATTGATTCATAGTGTGGAGTAAAGCTGCAGCTGATCTGCAGACAGATGAGTGCATAATAAATGTTTGTTGTTATACGTCACCAGAATTTTGTCGTTGTTTGTTACTGTAGCAAGAGGTGACACAATATTATAGTAAAGCAAACAAAAATGCATGATTTCTGGGATGAAAAGACCAAAGTAAGCCTTTAAAATAAATGTGCCTTGGTCACATATATTGACTGCACTATCTCTTATTCCATATAGAAACTGTTTGTTTAAAAGGGTAGCAAGAAACAAAATATGAAATGGAATCAATATTGTGTTGGAGCCTGACTACGGCCCAGGTTGTCAGGCAGACTCTGACAAATGAAGGCTGATGGATGGAAAAACACAACATTGTGCAGTTGAGTTTCTTTCTCTTTCCTCTCATGTTGGGTGACTGTTCTTTTATTTATCTACAATTAGGTTTGCTAGACCACTGCACCACAGCTTTCTTTCACTATAACTGCATGCTGTCAAGTACGTGCCAAGCTGATTGACAAAGAATGACAGGTTCTCTCTTTCCATTTTGAACTAATCAAGGGCAGCTCACCAAAGGGAGACTTACAAAAAAACTGAGAGATTTATGGATTTCAAAAATAATCTGTCCAGATATACAAAGTGTAATGCAGTATTGATTTTTAAACTGACAAGTGTTGTGAAACGGAGAAGATAGAATCTACTAAGCTGCATACTGGAAATGCTCAAGGCCAGTGAAAGAGTGGACATAGGTGTGATCATCAAGTGACATCCAGAAGCCTCTGTGGACGCTCTCCACTCTTAAAGTGGAGGTTTCAAAGTCCTTTTGGCAGAATTCTTTTGGCAAATGAAATCTTACAGAAGTCTTCCAAAAATCACTTGATTCACTGCATAAATATTTACAGATTAGTTATTCTGTGCTAAACATTGTTTGAAGTGGTAGATATGTAACAGTGAATAAAACAGACTATTTTGTCTTCACAAAATTTACATTCTAATGGTGATAATGTACAATAAAAGATTAATTACAGTGCTTTGAGAGTAAGAAGTGCTAAGAGTAAGAGTGAAAAGTACTAAAGAAGAAACATTAAAGCATTGGATGGGAATAAGAGACTTATGTATGGGGCAAAGGGAGGTGGAATATGGTGAGTTTAGAAAGTGTCTCCAGGGAAGGTCTCACCATGTAGGTTGGTGGTATTTAAACAAAGATCTGAAGAAAGTGAGGGAATGATTCATGCAGCTATCTCAGGAAAAAAACAATCTATGCAAAGACAGCAAGTGCAAAGGCCCTGGGGCAGGAGTGTATGTGTATGTTCAATTAAAAAAAGAAAGACACTAGGTGAGTGGAAACTAGTGAGCAAGGAGATGGTAGTAGGAATGATAGCCAGAGAATTGGGGATGGAGGAGGATTGGTCCTGCAGAGCATCTTTGGAAGGATTTTGGCTGTTATCATGAGTGAGATTAAGAATGATAGGAGGGTTTTCAGCAGAGGAGTGATGTCAACTGACTTATTTTTAAATAGAGCATTCTGGCTGCTGTATTAAGATTAGACTTAAGGAATGAAGAGAACAGATGGTAGTTATGAACAGATTCTTAAGGGGATAAAATCTACATTGTTTGGATGGAAGGACTTCGTGTAAACCTGAAGCCCTTAATTTCGAGACCTTTATACATATAGTTCTTAAATAAGGGCCAAAGCTCTGGTCTGGTTTAATAGGAGCACAGGACACTGCTTAAAAGAACATTCATTTAAGCTGGTGCTCCTAAGATCTTGCTGCCTTCCTAAGTAAGTCCTTACTGGTGAAAAGTATGGGCTCTTCAGCCTGGTTATCTAGGTTCCAATCATAGCATGAATTGACTTTTTCCAACAGAGACCAAATTGCCCACGGAGGCTCAAAAATTGACTGAAGTATTTTCTATCTGGCCTTTTAAAGAAAAAAGGTGGCCAGCCACTGATGTAGAGAAATGGTTAGGTTCAGACTTTGTGGCTCTGAAATCCTTCATCATGCACAATTATTCCACAATGTAAACAAATATCATCACATTGTACCCCATAAATATATATAATTACCATTTGTCGATTAAAAATTAAAAAATCATGGGTATTTTTAATAATTAAACATTAGAAATAAATGTTTCTCTTTTAACTCTTTATATAGATTCATAGAAAGTGTTAAACTTATAATTACTATTTATTTATTATTTTGAGACAGTCTCACTGTTGCCCAGGCTGGAATGCAGTGCCATGATCTCAGCTCACTGCAACCTCTGCCTCCCGAGCTCAAGTGATTCTCATGCCTCAGCCTCCAGAGTAGTTGAGATTACAGGCATGCACCACCAAGCCTGGCTAATTTTTGTATTTTTAGTAGAGATGGGGTTTTGCCATGTTGGCCAGGCTGGTCTCGAATTCCTGGCCTCAAGTGATCCACCCACCTAGGCCTTCCAAATTGCTGGGATTACAAGTGTGAGCCATCATGCCCAGCCAATTTATAATTATACTTTAAAGCAGAGGTTAGTAAACATTTTCTGTAAAACACCATATAGTAAATATTTTAGACTTTGTGGGTTATGTTTTCTCTCATACACAAATTCTGTCAATGCAGCATGAAAACAGCCAGGTCCAAAACATGAACAAATAAATGTGGTTGTATTTCAATAACATTTTATTTATGAAAATAGGTGGAGGGCCAAATTTGGCCCTTGGACCATAGTTTGCTGCCTCTTGCTTTAGGATATTACAGTGTTGTTGGAAATAATCAGTCTAGAAATAAAAACATCTGAGTTCTAGGCTTGTTAATCCATGAGTTGGGGCAAGTCATTTAACTCCTCTGAGCTTCAGTATCTTTAAATATAAAATAAACAAAAACACATATTATTGTGAATAAAGGGTAAAAACACCCTTTGCCCATCTGCATGAGAATTTGTCCTTCAATCAACTTTCTAGCTCCCTTCTCCCTAGAAAACTGATAAAGTTGTAATGTCAAATGTGTTAGCAGGCAACATTGCTTCTGATTAAAAAAAAATGATCGAGACTGTTAAATTACACCTTGGTTAAGTGTTCTACATATGAACTATAAATACATAATGGAAAAACCATAATTTTGGGGAGCCCCCAGGTGCAACTATTCTGGGAACTAAGCATGTCCCTTTTGAGGACCTTGGAAACCATCTTACAAGGCATTGGCCTCTGGGATGCATAAGGATTCTAGGTCAGGGTTGACCCAGCATCTCTATTTGTTTCCTTCCTGTGCACCTGAGATGCCATGTGAGAGTGGTCAGGTGCTGTGAACTGAATAGCTCTTGGATAGTTCTGTGGTGCTTCAGAGATTGTTACGCATACTAATCCTACTAAAGAGAGATGACTGATGCTACCTTCCTGCTAAGCTATGTTCCTATATCCTTTTAAGGGAATTTGATACTGAATGTGGTCAGTTGTAGTATTGTTCCGTTGCACCTAATCAAATAAGGCTTCTTGATGAGTTTTACAAAAATCAATTATAAGACTCACATTTTATTTCAACAGGTTAGCTGCTCTGAAATAGGGACATGTTTTATCAATGATAGCGTGTCACAGTCTAAACTGGCAGCACATTTTTCTTGGTGAAAAATAAAATAATGATGCATATTCTAATCAATGGTATCTTAAAAACAATAAAATATGGTAAATGACCAGGCTTTTTATAGTAGGTCAGGATGAAATGATTTAGTATATGTAAAGGTAATACTAACTGCTACCATTTGTTGAAAACTTACTAAGTGCAAACACTCTGCTATGCACTTAACATAAATCACCTTAATTAATCTCACTCAATCTCCATTGCAGAGCCCCTCCACACATACTATTAACATTTTTCATATTAAAAAAGTAGAGTCACAAAAGGTTAGAAACTTGCATAGGGTACAAGCTAACATATGGTGAATCTGAGATTTGAACCACAGTCTGAGGCAAATCCTGCATACATAATTACTATACTATCGGTTCTATGAATTTATTTAAATATGGTACCAATGAAAATAGATTTTATTTGATGAATCCCACGGCTCAGAACTGAACATATTAGTTTTCATTAGGATGTAATGTGAGCTTAAATCAGGGTTTCTCAGCTTCAGCCCTATTGCCATTTGGGACTGGACAATTATTTCTTGTAAGGAGCTACCCTGTGTACTGTAGGATGTTTTGCAGCATGCCTGGTCACTATTCACAAGATGCCAGTAGCACTTTCTCCTCCCCCATGTGTGACAACCAAAAATATCTCCAGCAATTGCCAATTTCCCCTGGAATCATCTGTGGTCGAGAAGCATTCTATTATTGAACATATGAAGTAAACAAATGAAAGACTGTCTGTTCATGGTCTATATTTTCAGTGTACATGAATTAGAATGACATAATATGAATATATTTCCTTCCTTTTTCTTATATGCAACATTGTATGCAATGTCATCTGTTCATATGCTCTTTCGGATGCACTTTTATCATGCTATGACTCTTAACATTCATTTGAGTGTGGTCCTGATGATCTCTAACCGTCACTGCATGTTTCAGTTTCTGGATGAATTGGTCCTAATATCACTGGATTATATATCCCAAAAGGATTAGGGAATACAATAGATCTATATACAAGAAAAGCACATATTACAGTAAAGTGATTTTGACTTCTCTCTGAATTGTGGCCAGTGATACTTGCATTATTTTAAACCAATATACAGCATCTCTAAGTTATTACCGGTATAGTAATTGGACATGGTTCTTTAAGTCTTAACAGAATATTTACTTAAATCTGTAACTATTACTAAACAGTAGAAGTTTATTTTAAAACATAAAATAGCAATTAGGCTAATTTTCATTAAAGGTAAGAAAAGAGCAATTCAATTCTGACTTTATGACTGACATGAACTTTAAATAAAATTAAATATGTTTTGTTTTTACTATTAGGTTCTGTACGAAAATTATAGTCATTATCTAAAAGAACTCTTTCTAAGTGTTGCTGTAAGTTATAAACTAAAGCAATCGAATGGGCAACTGAATTAAACTCGTGTTTTTTGTTTGTTTGTTTTTTGTTTTAAATAGCAACAATATATCTGCATTCTCTTTAATGAATACTCTTCTAAAACATGTAAAGGAAACAGCAAATATATGTGTTTCTGGAATCAAGGAAAAGGACACATTATGGAATAAAGCCAATTCGTGGGTTACTCAATATGTCAGTCTTTGTCTGGGATACCAGGTCTTTATCTGGCCTGTTGCACTTAACTTTTATATGCTTATAAGTCATTATTTCTGTATGTACTGCTAAGTGATCATATTCACCAGTCTCCTGAAAAGTCAATGATAAGATATTGGATAAGGAATTACAGACTCATCTATTAGGTGCATCTAATTTGGAACTCTACTAGAATCCAGAATATACAGAGAAGTCATATTAATCAGTAAGAGAAAGTAAACAATCCAATGGAAAATTGGGGTTTGTATATGAAGAGTCAACTTGCAAAAGGAAATATCTGCCCAACAAACTTGAAAACTTGTTCAACCAGGGATATGCAAATTAAAATAGTAAACTCTTGCCACTTCTTGCTGCTGGTGGAAAAGCAATTTGCAGTATATAATAAAATTAAAGATGTGAATAATCTAATGAGGTAGCAATTCTACTTCTAGATATTTTCATATGTATATCTGAGGAGACCTACAAAGAATGTTGTTTCAACATTGTTTACACTAGTGAAAAACTGGAACAATCTAACTGATTATTCATTGTTAATCTAAGAAGCACATTGTTTTGTGTCTATTAACATCAAGAATACTTTTACCAGATTACTTCTCTATTCTAAAGCCATTTTAAATATTTGTTCTTATTTTTATGGAGTCCAGAGTTCTGTTTAACCTAGTCATAAGCAAACTTAATACCACCATTATAATGGACTCATTGAAGATATTAAAGATAATAAAATAACAATACTGTCTCTAACAAATCTGACTTTAGTTATAATGGCATACACATTATAATGTCCAAATAGCATCTGTTCAGTTTTGAGTGAAGCATAGGAACGTGTATGTGTGTATGCATGTGTGCATAATTTGTATTTGTATTATGTCTCCAATTATGTAAATCATGAATACTTATTACTATGCTAATACCAGAAGATGTATTGTAATAAAGGTTACATGAATTATTAACTTTGTGTTTCTTATCACCTATTTCATCAAACAATTTTAAAGACAGAGATGCTCTCTATCCACATTTTTTCTGCCTGTCGTTCACAAAAGTTCCTTCAAAAAAGTCTTAAAAATTAAAAGTATGCACACATGGCTTTGTAATTTCATGTTTCAATAAGGAGAATTTTAGTTGGATCTTATACGTTATTGTGAGTGCTTCCATGTTTTGCCTTCTTAATGCTTACCAAAATTATTAATTTCAAGAATACCAATCTCGGCCGGGCATGGTGGCTCACACCTGTAATCCCAGCACTTTCGGATGCTGAGGAGGGCTGGATCACTTGGGGTCAGGAGTTTGAGAACAGCCTGGCCAACATGGTGAAACCTCGTCTCTACTAAAAATGTAAATACTAGCCTGGCATGGTGGTGGGCACCAGTATTCCCAGCTACTCAGAATTCTAAGGGATGAGAATCGCGTGAACTCAGGAGGCGGAGGTTGCAGTGAGCCAAAATCACACGGCACTGCATTACAGCCTGGACGACAGAGCGAATTCCATCTCAAAAATAAAATAAAAGTACAAATAAAAATACCAATCTCATTTTAATGACCAGCATATTACATAATCAATTATTATAATTTTAAGCTGTTTAATGTTAAAATTTAAACTTTTCTTAAAATAGTCTAATTTAAATAATTATGGATGCCTTCATTAACTATATTATTTGTGCCCTGTTATCCTCAGTAACTGCCAAATATTCATTATGTCCAGAGGGGGCACTGAAGTGTTCAGAATTTGGAAACAGTAGCTTCAGATATATTAAACATGCAAACTCTACATTTTTTTAATACATATCATTTTGAAATTACAGAACAAATTAAATGCATTTACACTAAGTAATAATTTAAGCAGTTAACTTAACCCTAGGGTGTTTCTTTACCAAAATATATGTCAGATATAAATTGTAGTGTTTGATATCCCCTAAATTCACATATATATACATATAAAATATAGGATATAAATTATATAAAATATAAATTATATAAAATATAAATATATATTTTTATATCCTATATTATATATATTATATAATATATAATACATATCCTATATATCAGATTCATGATATATAAAACATATATAAAATATATAAGATGTTTATATTTTATGTATCATGAGTCACACACTGATTCATTCATTCAGTATGTGAATGCATGAGTTTAATTCCACTGACACTATTACTCAAAGGAGGGTCAGGAAGAATAAGGGGAAAAATGATGTGAATAGGAAAATAGTAGGCATGTGGCAATTTGGAAGTATTTGGAATACAAGGTTATTCTAAGTTGAGTAAAGCTGACAAAAATTGCATAGTAGCATCAGCTAATTTTGCCTATTAGATGATAGGGGTATTTATATAACAGAATTGTATTTATTAATTAGAATCATAATATACTCTTCAGTAATATAGAACTTAATACAATAACTGAAGTCTCAGTATACAGAATTGTATGTTCAAGAGGACATATTGCTATGGCATTTCTAAGCAGCAAATTCAATGCATAAAGTTTGGATGGTTACATCTTCATTGGAGAGAATCATGTTACTTTATGAAATATTTTCATACTGATAGCATCTAAGTTAATTCTGAATTTAAATATATCAAGTATTACTTAATACATTAAGTATTACTTAAAACCCTTCAAAATGTTACAAAGTTTCATTAGAGACATGCGTCTTTAAATTATTTTTTCAATAAAAATTATACCATCATTTGGTAATTTTTCTCAACTCTCAAATATGAATGGATGTTTAAATTGGTATGAGTTCTTGAGATGGTAACTGAAGAGTGAAATAGCTTTATCTAAAATAGATATTTCTTATTCTTTTTTTCTCCCCATTGGAAAATAAAGTCACAAAGATTATGGCCACAATTTATCTTGCTTTTGTTTTCCCCCCAGCATCTGATAGAGTGTTCTACCTGTAAATACCAAGTTCACTCCCTCCCCCACTAAGTAAAAATGTAACAAGTGGCTTCATGTTGCTTTAACTTTTTGGCAGACAACCTTACACATAATGATAGTCACGCTTGTTTTTAGAGTTGTATAATTACATATTTAGAATTTTAAGTGTTCTTCAGCAGTAACTCAGAGATTTAAGGATCCCTTTAGTAATTGATATAGTTTAGTCAGCAGAGCACTGTATTTCCTGATGAAAATACGAGCTCAGAGCCACAAGGTCAGCAGGGTAGAGACTTATCGGGCAGACAAGGGGAATTGTTGCAGAGAGCAGAGGGTCAGAGACTGCAAGTACCTGCATAGAGATCTTAGGTCACGTATAATGCTCCCTCATCTGTCAACCCAGTTGCCATTTTGGAGAGGAGCAGGAGGAGAGCAAGGAAATCTAAAAGACTGGTCATTATCCAGGAGGTCCCAACCCATAAAGAGAGACTGGTGAAATCACTATTTCAGAGTGAGATAATTTTTTCTCCCTGCCCAGTATAGGGAAGGGTTATGAGGATCACTGAGAAATAAATGAAGAAGCTGTCATTCTGAGAATCAATATCTGACTCCAAGACATGCCCATTCAACTTTTCCTGCATATTTATTGTATGAGTGACAATTTATCGAGTTAATAATCTATGACAGTGTTTCTTAAACTGTGGTTCCACAGACCAGCAACATCAGTTTCACGTTAAATTTTAAGAAGCATGGCTCTAGATAGCATATAGTGGAACAAGGAATGGGTAAGTGTTATTAATGATTCACAGGTTTTAATTCATTTACATACTTATGGATATAACATTTATCTTTAAATGATACAGCTTTGTGAATAAACAGCTTCATGAATATAGTTTTAAGACAGAGACAATGGAGAAAGGTGGCCAAATTTTTTAAAAAGTTGTGATTAGAAGGATTGTGTTGTTTTAAGTATTGCAAATTGCAAGTGCACAGCGTTTCTGAATGCATCTGAAATCCTAACCTGTTATTTTCTACCAACACTCAGTGGCACCAAGGGAGGTAACTTGCAAGTTTAACACCTTCCTCATTTAATTTCCATTGTTTCTGCACCACATTCTGTCTGCCAATCAAAGCCATCCCCTGGGCAATACAGTTAGTAAACCAAGTGGTCCATTCATCCACTTAAGCAGAAGTTGTTTGAAAACTATTGAAAATGTTCCCATTTTACTCTTCCACACAAATTTGGAAAGAGATGACATCCATGGGCAGAGCAGAGTTTTCTTTAGAGTACTAAAAATAAAAAAAAAAAAGACAGCATGGCTGCTGATGTTTTCTTATAACTTCCTTCAATGTATTATCTAAATTTCGTTCGAAGAGAGTAATGAAGAACTGCAAAGTAAGAATTAAAATTCTAATATGCAGGAAAAGCATTATTTCAAGAAAGTATAAAAAGATACATGATGACAAAATTACTTTTAAGGTGTATTTCATGCAATAGAATGCTCTAGGATAGGGCAGAACTGCTTTAGGGAAAAATAGTATAATATTAGTGAATGGAAAACAGAAATTGAAACCTTTTAATTTCTATTGGGTTTGTTTCTTGTATGTCAAGAGGAATGACATTCTGACTGCGAAGAATAAAACAAATGGCAATGAGAGAAAACTGGTGTCCAAGATGGGTAAAGAAGTTAGAAAGCCACCAGCTGCTCAGAATTAACTCTCTTGATGCAGATAAATTACATCTCAGTACACTAATACAACTGGCATGTCAAATGGCAAACCATTGTGGTTACTCATGAAGACTGGGAAAGTGTAGTTTTGATTTTCACAAGGAAAAATAAATGTGGGAATAAAATGTTAAGCTTCCAGATAGTTATTTCAGATTTGGCTAGAAAATGCAATGCAGGGAGAAGCCACAGATCTTCTTTAGGTGATGAATTTTAAAAGAATGGGAGTCAGTTGACACAGGCACTTTGGAAAGACAGAACCTGTTCTAGTCATCAATATACTGTTAAATAAGAAAATGAAAGGAAATATTTACATATCAGCTAAAAATTTTAAAAATCTGTATTTGTGTAACAATTTGTCATCTCTTTGAACTTCTGTCCAGGATTGATGGCTAAGAAGAGCAAAAATCATTCGTATGCAATTCAAAGGTTAGTTTTGATGTACCAGGTTATAACTTAAGACTAGAAGCTGTTTGTCATAGAAAACCTTCATTAAAACCTTTATTTTAGAAAATCATGTTTTTACTTCAAGATGTAAACTATATTTGCCTCAGTAAGAAAGAGACCAATAATCCAAAAGAGAAAATTGGCAAAATAATGTAGCAAACAGTGCATAGAAAAGGAAATAAAAATGATTCTGCAACACATGAAAAAATTCATATTCACTCAGAAAAAGAATAAAGGATTCAAATAAAAATGACAGATATCATCATTTTTCTTGTTTAGAAGATCAAAAATGTTGATGATATACTGAGTGGGCAAGGGTGTAGGGAAAATAAACCTTTTGTAATACTGATGAGATGTTCTATGAAGAACAATTTGGCTAAATTTACTAACAAGACAAATGCCAGTTTGACCCAGCCATTCTACTGGTAGGAATTTATGACATAGATAGATTCACAATGTGTAAAATGATGTGCACAAAGTTATACATTTTCATATCTTAGACAAAAGTTGAAAAAAACTAAAGTCTCAGTAATTGTAATGCTACTCAAGTGAATTATGGTATACCTTTAGCATGCAATTGTAAAAAAAAAAAAAAGGAGAGATAAAGCTCTTGAAGTAGCAATACAGGAAATTATCCTCATAAGCATTTTACTCTTTCCTTTCTTATAAGGGAGGGAGAAAAGTGTTTTATATATATATATATATATATATATATATATATATACACATATACACATATACATATATATGTGTATATATATATACATATATATACACATATTTATATGTGTGGCGTGTGTGTGTGTGTGTGTGTGTGTGTGTGTGTGTGTGTGTGTGTGTTTGAACTTCTGTCCAGGATTGATGGCTAAGAAGGGCAAAGATATTCCTATGCAATTCAAAGGTTAGTTTTGATATTTTCAGGTTATAACCTTAAGACTAGAATCTGTTCGTCATAGAAAACACTCATTAAAACCTTTATTGTAGAATATATATGCGTGCATGTGCACTTCCCCTCACACACAGGCATTTTACTCTCCCCTTTATTGTGAAGGAGGGAGAAGAGTGTGTTTCCTTTTGTCCTGCCAAGCCAAGGAAAAGAGCTTCAAAAGAACCCTCTTTCGAAGGATGCAGAAACGGTATTTATAGCATTCTAACAGCTGGTTTTATTTTAAGAGGACAAGAGAAGAAAATAATACACACACACACACCCTATCCTTGGAAGGCTACCCAGGAAACTAAAACCTTGGCAGCACATGGGGAAGAGAAACTGGATGGCTGAAAGAAAACAATGCAAGGGAGGATTTCGATGCTTTTGAATTTTGTATGGGAAGAAAGTATCTATTTAATAAATAAAATTATTTATATTATTTTTAAAGTTTGTTATACAGGGACAAATTTACTCCCAAGTTTGTAATAATTAACCCAGTATGGCCTCACTGATAGAGTACTAATTAACTGATTTTCTGTAAAACTGTGCAGATTATCTTGAAATTAGGAACAAAAATCAAATACAATATAAATGAAACCAACAGTTCCACACAACAACACTTAACCATACCACATGTAATGCAATCTGATAATCTGCATTACCTTCTTTGGTACCCTATGCTATCTTATTCTATTTTATTTTACCCATTACATTGATTTAATAACTCGTCAAGGAGTTACTAGTAACAATTTGAAAAACAGTTTAAAAAATTATCTCTTCTTCCTTCATCCCTACTACCAAAGTCCTAAACCAGGATCGTGTTGCTCCTCAGCTAAACCAGTAGCCTCCCAATTTCTCTCTCTGTTTTAGGTCATGTGCTCCTCAAATATAGAAATTGCCCAGTCATCACTTTTCAATGGCGTTCACTTCTGTCAAAGATAATGTCTAAGCTTCTTAAAGTGACAACCAAGCCTTCTCAAAATAGGCTACACTTCAACATCACTGAATTTTTTGTTTTTCCCACACTTTATGCCATTTATCACCTCCATATCTCTGCTCTTGTTACCTCTTCTCTCTGGAATCCTTTTCCTTTCTCACACAGATTTCACTCTCTCAATTCCCGGTCGTGTTTTAAAGATCCAGTTTAGGCATAATGTCCTCCAGGAGGTTGTCCAAGTATCTTCTGGAGGACTTGTTAAAACATAGATTCTAGGGTTTCATCCCTATCAATTCTGATTCAGTAGGTCTATGGAGAAGCCCAAATATTTGCATTTCTACGAGCTTTCTAGTCGATGCTAAGGAACCACACTCTATTACTTGTGCTCTAGCAATACACTGGCTTGATTGGGAATTGCTCTTTTGAGCTATTATGATATCTTACAAGTACACTCAGTATACTGCATTGCAAATGTTTCCACATTGATTGCATTTAGTACACTAATGTGTATTTATACATCCACTACACTCTAAGCAAATAGAGAGTGAGAATCACTTTAATGTAGTAGGACATTGTAGTTAATCAATAACTTGTTAGCTTAATAGAAATTTTATTGGTTTACCTAGAGAGGTTGATCAGGGAGGCACACAAATAAATTTCATGTATATTTCAGCAATACATTTGATAAAATTGCCAAATGTATGTTTGTTGATGAAATGAAACAATATGAACTGGGTAGGAAATAAAGCATTAAGAGTTTGGTAACTGAAAAATTACAGTCAAAAGAAACTATTGTCAAAATTGAGGGGGGATTTCAGTGATGTGCTATAGATCTCTGTTTTAGGATTCAGTCTGAGATTTTTTTCACAACATAGATGAAGTAATAGAAATCATACATATCAAATCTGAAGTTAAAAATAAACTTTAAGAGATTGCTGTACGTTGCATGATAGAATCAGTACCCAAAGACTCCCTTCTCTTTATCCCTACTATCAACTTGGTTCATGGGTTGACAAATTTATTAAATCTTCAGTCAAATATTTGGGGGTTAAAGAGAGAATTTCTTTCTGGGGTGAGGGCAGAGTGAGTGGTAGGGGCATAGGGGGCACTATTATTGTAGTCAGAAGGAAGAGACTGGGTTCCTTGAAAGACGGGAACTGAAATCACTAGAAGTAAGTGAGAAACCAGGGCAGCAAGGGCAAGGCTAGTTCCTCATAGTGGTAGTAGGTTTCTTATGTGTTCTGCCTTGGTCAGGACTGGATCAGGAAAGGAAATGCACTAAAACTAAGGTTCAGGGACCTCAGTGGATAAATCTAAGTAAGGCCACAGAAGGGGTTGTCAGCCCTATATCTAATTCCAAAACATAGATGACACAAGGGCATGGTAGGGGAAATGTCACTTAGAAACAGCATATATGAGGAAACAATTGGGGATTTTAGACACTATGAAGTTCAGCCTGAGTCAACAGTGTGATATGTATATTGCCGGAATAAGTAACTGGGCAATGCTTAAAGGCATGGCTGAGGTGAGACGAACTTGACGGTGTTTTGGCAGCTTAACAAGTGTCCATTCAGGGACTAAACTGTCCTTCTCTCCTTCTGATAGAATTATCATTGCTCCCAGAGTGGCAGTCTTCAGACTGGGGTATGCCTGTAAAGGTGCACAAAGACTTTCCTAGGGATACGTGGGTAGAGATGGTGTTTATGGAATCAGTTTCCAGATTCTTGGCTTCTCTAAAAGATTTGACTGGGTTTGCTCCTATGGTAGGCACTTTGTTCCAATTTTCTTGTCCACTTTTTGGTTAATGATAGACTTTCTTCAGCTTTACAAAATAAAAGTATACCTCTCTGACCTATCCCACCAGTGCATTGTAATCAAGACGCATTTATGCCAAATAAAAGTACAATTCAAAATACTGGTGGCTGAAATCCTTTTTTACTGAAGGTACCATGAAGTACTCACCTATCTATCTCATAATAGTTTCATTTTCAATAAATATCCACTGAGTATGTTTAATAGGTATTTATCAAAGGTACGTATATTTAGATTATTTGGTTACTACTAAGTGTATGTATTAATACTTTAAATACCACTCAATCTAGAGAATTTTAAAAATACTTTGAACCTTATAATCACAGGAGATTGTTTTTAAAAATGGAATTTAAGTCCACATAGATATAAATATTATAAAGAATTATGATAGAGTGGTTACTAAAAAAACTTTATAGCATAAATGTATATTACAATAGAATTCTTTGGGGAAGTTGAACGAAAATATGAGAAAAAAAGAATAATATTAAAACTTTTATTTATTAAACATGAGCTTGTTCATGTATTTTTAAGTACATGATGGTAGACATTATATTGCAATAGTATTTGGATTCCATGGGATACATTTAAAACTGTCCTATAACATTTTTAAAATGTGGATATTTGCCATATCCCAAGGGCAGAAAATAGATGTCACCTTTAATATGTCCAAGAAGATATTCAATTTTCTAAAATATTTTTTATAAATAGAATGGTCTGTAGACAACTGTAATAGAGGTTCTTTTGAAGCCCTGTTCCTTGGCTTGGCAGGGAAAGAGGAAAAGTGCTCGTTTCCCCTCCCTCATAAGAGGGGGAACGGTAAAAGCCACAGAAGTTTTCTGATGTCCAGCTAAGTGTAAGTCCTATTTGAATGATCTGTTTCAGGAATTCTCAACTCAAAAAAATCTTCCCAACTTTAGTCTTTTCCTTAGACAGTCAAGTTGGGTTGGTGAATGATGAAAATCTCATGACCATATAATCTCTTTTTTTGGAGTGTTTTTCTGGTAGCAACTTGCTGCTTTCCTTTGAAAGTAGGGGTATATTTTGACAGAGACTTGCTCTATCCCCCATGCTGGAGTGCAGTGGCATCATCTTGGCTCACTGCAACCTCCGCCACCCAGGTTGAAGAATTCTCATTCCTCAGCTTCCCAAATAGCTGGGACTACAGGAGCATGCCACCACACGTGGCTAATGTTTTTCTATTTTTAGTAGAGATGGGGTTTTGCCATATTGCCTAGGCTGGTCTCGAACTCCTGAGCTCAGGCAATCCACCCTCCTTGGAACGAGCCTGTTCCATTAACAGATTTAGGCTTCAGAAAGTGGAGAATAAGGAACTTTTGTGAGCTAAAAGAACATGTTCTAGCCCAATGTAAAGAAACTAAGAACCTTGAAAAAAGGTTTGATGAAATGCTAATGAGAATAGGTGACTTAGAAACGAATATAAGTGAATTAATGGAACTGAAGAACACAATATGAGAACTTTGTGAAGTATGTACAGGTTTTAACAGTCGAATTGATCAAGCAGAAGAAAGGATATCAGAGGTCGAAGACCTACTTAATGAAATGAAATGAGAAGACAAGTTTCGAGAAGAAAGAGTAAAAAGGAATGAGCATAGTATCCAAG